>SSHR01001667.1:0-56172 GCA_006518225.1 Fusarium neocosmosporiellum
GCCGTACGCGATCCAACAGATGCTATAGAGGCTATTTAGAATTAGCCTAACTAAGATAATCACAGCGCGCCGTGGTGGTTAGAGAAGAGTTACATAGCCTGGAAGACCTATTATAAGGCCCGTAGGGATAACCCGGGGGATATCTTACTCGAGGAACATAGGGAATTCCTTTGGGTTATACGGAAGGAAAAGGGCAGTTATTAGTAGAGCCGGATTGATAGGGCTAGATCGGATAAGGAACTCTATGAGATCATTTAGTGGCATAAGCTCGGTCCGGCTACTAGCTCCCCGCCTCTAGTCTAAGACGGAAGGGTTATTATAAATACCATAGAGAAGGCTAATATGCTTAAGTAAGCTCTACTCGAAAGACGAGATAATAACGAAGACCTAGAAATAGACCCTCTTATAATTCCTAGCGTACCATAAAGATAACTACTATAGTAGCACTATGTCTCTCACGAAGAGCTAACTATAGCCACTATCCAGGTTAAGAGCATATCTCTAGGCATAGATGGTATCTTAGTCTGGCTACTTAAGGCTTGCTGGGGCGTTATCTGAGACCTAGTGCAATAACTATTCTAAGCCTGCCTTAAGGTCGGATTTTTCCCAGAAGCCTTCCGCATAGCTGAGGTCGTAATGATGAAGAAACTGGGAAAGAAGGACTATATGAATGTCCGATCTTGGAGACCGATTGCCTTACTCTCCTGCCTCGGCAAGGGGTTTAAGAGACTGATAGCAAGGCGGATAGCTATAATAACCCTCTTGCAGAAGGTTGTCAGCCCCTAGCAGATCGGTGCCTTACCAGGCCGGTTAGCCACTGACCTGCTAGCTTGTGTGGCACACGAGATCGAACATGCCCTAGAGAATCGGGGCACCGCCGCAATGATGATATTAGATGTAAAAGGCGCCTTTGACGCTACCCTCAGACGGAGGCTGATGCTACGGCTGATCTAGCAAGGCTGGCCGAGGAGCCTCGTCAGGCTCATTGGCACCTTTATGGATAGCAGGTAGGCTAGCATCCGGCTAGATAATACGATAACACCGGCTGGCCCTATCAAGTGCGGGTTACCTTAAGGATCCCCGCTATCTCCGATCCTCTTCTTGCTCTATATTGCGGATATCTGTCTAGAAGATCGAATATACCGCTTTGGCTATGCAGATGATATCTGCATAGTTCGAACAGAAAAGACCCTCTAGGGAAACGCTAATCTACTAAGCCGAGACCTCATATAGATCCTCGATTAGGGCACTAAGAATAAGGTCACATTTAACCCAGAAAAGGCAGACCTGATCTTCCTCTCAAGGGCTAGGTCAGTCGAGGCCCTAGAGGTCTCCGCACCTAAATGTGACTTCTCTATCCGCCCTAGCCAGGACCTAGCAGTCCGCTGGCTAGGCGTCTAGTTTAATCGGAAGTTCAAGTTTATGGAGTATATTAAAAGGCGGGCTAAGAAGGCCAGGATAGTTGCCGGCCACCTTCGTAGCCTAGCTAATACATAGCATAGCCCTCCAGCAAGCTCCCTCAGAAAGGCTGCCCTAACCTGCGTGTTGCTAAGCCTGCTATATGGGGCAGAGGTCTGGTACAAAGGGGCCTCGAAGACTAGACGGAACGCCAGCCTGACCTTAGATCCGGTCATCGCAACCCGGCAGGAACACCTACTAGACGAGGTCACAAGCGTCATTAATACCTCGATCAAAGCTATCCTCCCGGTCTGGCGGACAACCCCAATCCCGACCCTCTATAAAGAAGCTAGAATCCCTATAGCAAGGATCGCCTTGGAAGGCGTTTAGCTAAGACTGGGCCAGCGGCTTAGATCCGTTAATAAGGACCATCCTCTAACACACCGAATAGCACGACGACCTTTCCCTCGAGGCAGAGGCCACGGAGGGCTCCAGCCGGCCCGAATAAGGATACAGCGAGAAGCTAGACTGCTTCCTAGACCCCCGCGTCCAGAGCTGCTGCCTAAGAGATATCAGCCGCCTCCAGCAACACTGGCAGACAAAGAGACTAAGGAAGAACAGGCTAAGACCTTCCGATCCTGGCTAGAGATGGTTCCAGGTGATTATCTGATAGTCTATTCAGACGGATCAAAGGGCCCTACTAGGGCTGTCGGCTAGGGCTACGTCATCTATCGAGCAGGTAGGAAGGTTGCCGAAGGAAAAGGCCGGCTTGGCCTAGCAGAAGTTTTCGACGGAGAGGCGGAAGGAGCCCGCTATGGACTCCGGCGAGCCCGACAGCTTAGCCAAAATACACAAATCCACGTATGCATCAACAACACATCAGTTATCCAAGGGCTACTAGGATAGGCCCCGGCAAGCTCGCAAGAGGCCTTCTTAGACTTCCAGCAGATGGCTGCCATAGCCCGGGTCTAGGTCCATTGGGTCCCAGGGCATCAGGATATCAAAGGAAATGAAAAGGCCGACCAGCTAGCAAAGGCAGGAGCCATACTTCTAGAAGATAAATAGGCGCCGCCTATAATAACCGGAATCGGTGGCTTAAGAAAGATAAAGATCAGGACCTAATTCTCAGACTAGTGGGTGGCAACAGCCCCTACTTGCCGAGGATATCAAGACCTAGGTCTCGTAGCCTCCCTAGCCTACCCGAAGGAACTAGACCTCCCCCGCCTAATACTATACAACCTACTGGCCATAAGGTCAGGGCACGGCGACTTCGATTGGTATCACCGCCGGTTCCAACACAAAGATAACAAACGCTGTTCCTGCGGAGGGCTAAGAGCCCCGGAACATCTCATCTACTGTCGGAAGACCAAGCAGCTGCAGCAACAGTGGCCGGTCTTCAAGCCCAAGCCCAAGAGCCCAAGGGACTACTGGCTACGCTTGATAGCTAGCCCTCAGGACTACGCGGCCTTCCTGAAGACCACTAGGTTCTTCAAGACAATCTGCCCACCGTCTCTCAAGACCTAAGTCGGCAGACCCCTTCTATCTCTACTAGCAGCCCTAGCAGCCCTTTGAGAGCTCTCTCAACGACCTCAGACCTTGACCTCAGATCTTGACTTCAAGGCCCCTTATAATAGCTTTTCTAGGCCGAACACGAGCTCGAATGAAGGAGCCCACGGGTGCGGATCGCAACTTTCCTAGACAATAGGCCAGATGTGCAGAATATCCTATGACTTACTTTAGCCGTTAGATAGTCTCCTGCACGCCACATGCCCCCTGGGAGGCTGGAGCACCTTGCGCTCCCATGGCGTTAAATACATCTCTCTCTCTTTCGCCAACCTTGGACGACAAGACGCTAATGGCGCAGATAAGAAGCTGCAACAGTCAGTACTGGAAGTCTGTAGAACTACAACGGTAATATTTGCAAATGTCACGAGTTGAACAGAGGTGCAATCCGTACCACAAGACAGGTTTCTCCATCCCATCGAAGCCCGGTTTCGGCAACATGCCTTACACAGTCCCAGAGCTCGTTAATGTTGAAGATGGGGGTTCTTGACATGGTTGGTAACCAGAAAGTTCTCGACGAGATTTCGAATAACCTCTGGGTCAAGGTCAAACAGATTATCACTCCCCACGACTCGGGGGATAGTGTCCACGCGACTGAGGCTCGAAGCGAGAGATGGATGACTGACCGAAAAGATGGGCCATTGAAGCATCTTCTCAACTCGCATCTCGGAGCTCCTCGTCACAATATCAGCCGAGGGTGGACGGTCAGAACAGGCATCTCCCGCCCGGTCAGGAAGATCCACGCCGACGTCCCATTCCTGGGGCGCTGTTGGTCGCTCGGTGTGTTCCGCCGGGCAGATATCGGCCGGATCCTGATTAGGACTCGACACGTGGTGTTGGCGATCAAGCAAGGTGGTCAGTCTCTGCTCCATCTCCCCAAGCCGCTGCAGAATGGCCAGACTCCCTCTGTCAAGCTTTGACAGGTCTGAGGGGGCGTCCTCTGGGTAGACGCAAGCGCCACCTGTGGCCTTGCAGAACCCACAGATGGGACGTTGATTGTCACACTTTGTCTTTCGGCTTCGGCAGACTGTGCAAGCTGTTCCCGCCCGACGACGAGCATATGATGCGGCTTCCCTCGAGACAGGCGTGTCCGCCGAACTAGGCTGAGAGCGCTGCTGTGGGACTGGCAGCATTGCAGGAACCGGGAGAGAGGCTGCTTGCGAAGAAATCCAGGTTCCCTTGGACGACGGTGGCATTCCAATGCCAGGAAGAGTACCCGAGGAGTCGAGTGAAAGGATGTTGGCGAGTAGGGGCTCCATTGCAGTTTGTCTTTTCGCCTCCAGTCTTGTATTTCGCGCCTGGCCTTGAGGAGCTGCTTGAGCTTCTTCAGCTGAGCCAGTCGAACGATTGGTTTACCCGGAGTTTCCCCTTGTCCCAGGACAATCGAACAAGGTTTAATGCTTCCAAGTCAGTGCCGATCCAATGACAGCTCAGCCGACAACGGTGCAGCAAGCTACTCACGCTACTGTAGCTAGAGAACCGACACTCCACCCCGATACTCCCCGGCCCACTTAGTCTTGGAGTTGCTTCGAATATCTGATTGGCCCAAGGCCGAGTCTTCTCCAGGGGTTACGTGCCACTGTTGGATGTCTCCTCTGAAGGTGACCACCGGATCGCCTCCATAGACTACTGGCGGAGTCAGTTGCAGCAGATGGTGGAGCCTGGCCACCTGTAATGACCCCGGATTGTCATCGGCTGACTCTCTTTGTCTTTCTGGGGACCCCAGATTCATACTTTGTCGGGTCACACCACGAGACCAACCTCGAGACTTGCACCAAGTGTCAGGCAATAGTTTCAACTCGTCAGTCTCCATATATAAGTAGCCTTCTTCCGCCCCCTGAGTCTGCCGGGTCGCCTTCCAACCAAGTGCCTGGCATCCAGCCCTGACAATCTTCTCTTTATTCATTCCTACACCCCAATTGCCCGGTCACGTCATCTCGTCTATCATGGACTCGTCTAAAAACGAAGATGCCCAGTGTGCCCAGCACATCCATGATGCTTCAGATGACCTGACTCGAGTTGCCAACCACGAGGCGCACGAGCTCGGTCCCATTGCGGCCATGCGGAAGCATCCCCTCGACACGGCATGGGTCTTCTTCGCCGTCATCTCATGTCTGCTTGTCTCTTTCGAGAACCAAGCCTCAGGCATGGTTCTGAGCATCCCACAGTTCCGCAAGGACTTTGGAAACGAGTTTGAGGGATCCTATGTTCTTGACGCTGATTGGCAGTCTGCCTTTTATGGCGGACCTGTTGCGAGCTCCGTCATCGGAACCTTCTCTGCTGGCTATCTTGCTGACAAGTTCGGGCGAAAGCCAATCCTTCTTGTCTCTATCGCACTCTCTTTCGTGGCAATTGCTATTGAATTCATTGCTACTACCCCTGCTACATTCTTCGGTGGAAAGCTCCTCAACGGGTTCCTGGCTGGTGTCATTTTGTCTGTTGCTGTCACTTACGTTGGCGAGGTACGCTTCCGAATTATGCCGATAGAAGGCATACCTCTCATCACTTGTGTCGTCATCTACTAATACTCTTACTATCAGGTCACCCCCATGGCCATTCGTGGTTTATTCACATGCCTAACAGCGCTGATGATGACTATCGGTCCTTTGACGGCAGCCATCATCGTCGACAACACCGGAGATACCGAGTCACCCTGGGCATATCGAGCCATCTTCTGCTCCCAGTTCGGGTTTGCTGGGATCTGCATCATCCCCGCCCCCTTCATGCCCGAATCCCCCGTCTGGCTCTTGAGTGTCGGCAAGATAGACAAGGCAACGCGGGCCCTACGCCGACTCGGATATTCTGGAACCAGACTGGACATGCAAATCTCCCAGATTCAGACAACACTTGACAAGGCTAGGGAGGAAGCAGCTGGAGCTACCTATCTTGACTGTTTCCGCCGTTCAAACCTACGCCGCACCATCATCTCCATCATGCCCCTAGCTATTCAAGCACTGGGTGGTGTATACTTTGTCGCTTCATATGGAACCTATTACATCCAGCTCGCGGGATATAGCACGACAGCGAGCTTCAAGTTGCAGATAGCTCAGCATGGAATTTCCATGGCCGGGAATATCTGCTCTTGGTTCCTGGTCGACCGCGTCGGTCGCCGACCCCTGACCTTCTGGGGCACGTTTTCGGTCACTGTCATCCTACTTGCTGCTGCAGGATTAGCCACTGAAGGCAGTCCTGGCGCTATCAAGGGCTCTGTCGCCTTGATCGTCGCCTACAACTTCTTCTACAACATCTCAATCGGTGCGACTGCTTACACCCTTCTGTGTGAAGTCGCTACATCACGCCTCCGTGTTAAGACTATCTCGATCGGCATTGCCCTTCAATACACTATCTACTGTGTATGGGCCTTTGTCATCCCCTACATGTTCAACCCCGATCAAGCCAACCTGGGCGCCAAGACTTCGTTTCTATTTGGTGGTCTTGGAGTGCTTTGTCTAGTGTATCTCTGGTTCTATCAGCCCGAAACTGCTCATCGCACTTATGAAGAGCTTGATGAGCTTTTTATGAAGAAAGTCAGCGTCCGCCAATTTGCCAACTATAAGACGGATGCTGAAGCTAAGGAGCTCAAGTAGCATGATGATGATGTTGAAGAAGCGAGTTTACTGGAGAAGAGTTTAGCAAGTCTTCGGCATTTCCGTGAGCCCGGGTGAGTAGTTTAGAGCAGCTTCTCATAGACTCTCTAAGTATATACTGCAATAATGCACAGGCCTGAAGACACTGTAGCATAGTGACCATTCGTCTTGCTTTTCGACAAAAACGACAGTGTTGCTCCGAAAGGCCATTGAAAGTGTACTTGGCCCTATTTTCTATCCTTGATTGTGAGCTCTGAGGACACCTCTGTGCTGAATTTATGTATCTATCTTTGTTTTTCTCATTTACTCTCGTTACCCCATCAGAGTTTACATGGTCCTCTCTTGGCCAAGTTTACCCGTGTGTCAGGGCCATCAGCCCTATGTGGTAGAAACTACCCTGAGAGGGTTATGAGGACGCACAGAAGCTACGGTGCCTTTTTCCAATCGATACCCTGGTGTTCTACGAGACTATTATATGTTTCCCACACTACAAATCCGCCGCGCGTGTGTTTCGACTTTCTGCTAAGAAATTTACCCTCAACTATCTGGAAGATTGGAAGTGATACGCCATGGCTGGAGCCTGCGCGTGGTCTGATTGAAATCATGCTAGATTAGTGCCACATCTCCTTGACGAGATGGACATTGTCTCAGCCCATGGGCAGTTAGCAAACAAAGAATAAGGACGTCAAACCGTCTACAGTGCCCAGTTGCAATTAGTAACACTCAAAGTGCTAATTTGTCACAAAGGCAGTCGGCTTTGCGTAGTCATCACGTCAGCTGTTGCTGCGCCAACCAACTCACGTCACAACCTGACTTTTGTGCACCATCACCAAGGGAATCGTGTGTGTCGCTGTGCGGTTTGGCCATGATTGCTACGCCTAAACCATGGGCAGCTCTAATATTCGCGTTCTAAATTGGCTTGACAGCGTACCCAACCACTCGTTTCCCACTGGTATACGTTCCACTCTCCAACAGCGCACCCAAAACAACAGGAAGCGACTGCATCCAGATTCCCATGCTTCCCTGTCGCCGCCAAGGTCGCAGCAGAAACCTATTCCAGGTGCTTCTCTAGAGGACAAGCCAGCTTTCAAGTTGCCGCCCGTGACGCCTTCGAATAAGAGACGGAAGCTGGGGGCTGAGTCTGCGTCGGAAATGGATGCATCACTCCACGATAACGACGAGACGCCAACCCAACCTAACAGGGGAACTATAGCGTCTCTGTATGACTCGGACGTTTCATCCTTGCCATCCCAAAGTAGCCATGCTTCAAATAACTCGTCTCCTAGTAAGATGTTTTCTACTCTCGGCCTCTATCCCAATGGAGTCGAGCGGAAGCAACTTGATGTGGATGACCCGGAGGTTCCTGACGCTTTGGCTGAACTTTGCATCGATATGGACACTATTGCAAGTGGGAGGCACGTCGTTCCCGGGTATCTTGAGGTCTGCAAAACTCCCGTGGTTTCTGCCCGATTTCTTTAGCTAACCCTCCGCAGCCCGAAATATCGCACCTGAAAGCCTCATCTCGAACCCTTTCTCTCTTTCGTCCTGGAGTATTCGATTCCTCTGCCAACGTAGCAAGTCTAACTGCGTCTACGCTCGGTGTTGCTTCTAGTAGTCTCCCTACTGGGCACCATACACTCACACTGGAGGAAGTATTGCAATTTGTGGATGATGCCAAGGACTGTCATGACATGGAGCAAGAAGAGACAGGCTGGAATAATCTTGTCTATACCCCGCTACTTCGAGCCGTCTTCTATGGGAAAAGGCCACGCGGCCGTCAACTCGATGGATTTTGTCCATGGTTAGTCGATCCCGAGCACACTGGAGGAACACTATGGGATGACCGACTTTTTTCTGTAGCACAAGTGCCAGTATCCTCTCCAGTTACCGGATAAACAACTTTCAAGGGGAAAAAGTCGATTACGTGTTCCACCTTGATCTAAGCAAGGATGGTGATCATTCTGGCATCGAGGATGCCGCCCTGGAGCTTCGCCGGAACCTTACTGACAACTCCATTAACCATACCAGCCACCCGCCTCTTCGTTCTCATCCCCTCTCAGTCAGCATTAAGACCAAGCGAAGTGGAGAATCTGAGCAGAAAGCCCAGCTTCAGATGGGGGTCTGGCAAGCGGCACAATGGAAGCTACTGTCAGAGCTTGCTGGAGACGATTTATATAGACTACCGTTTATTCCCTATATATTCATTCATAACCATGAGTGGAAGTTTGTGGCAACATCCTATCGGGATGGAAAGACAGTAAGCCTCTCCCATGTCGATTGGTTAATACAGAAGTGTTATATGCTCACTATCTGTTACAGACGCTCTGGACGGGTGGAACATTTGGTTCAACACAAACGCCACTCAAGACCTTTCAGGCTATTGCAGGTGTTCGCCGCTTGCGAACTTGGTCAATCGAAATCTTCTGGCCCTGGTACAAGACTTATGTGCTTAAGGTTCCTGCCACACTCGCATTGACATCTAGCGTGTGAAGTGATTACACACATTTTGGAATGTGCGAGAGGTTAAACGAGGTCAATGTTTAGAAGTTGGAGTTTTGGGGTTGGGAGGAACACGGCCGTTATCAATCAACGGGGTTAAAAGGTAATTTTGGTCGTACGATGGCTTTATGGCTACCGCACCACATCAACACTGCCTGTGTTGGGAAATCTGCATGAAAGGCCATGGTGTACTCTCTATGTACATTGCTATCTAACCTATCCTCGTCATAGCTTTTCATTAAGAAAAAGTCACTCAAATCTGTAGCAGCCTCCGTCAAGAAGCATTGGCCGGCAAACATTCCAACAGACGAACCTTGTCCCTCTGCACTGACGCTTCGAGTGGCGTAAAGGGAATGCCGTACTCTTCCTGGACCTTCTTGGCATGGACAGGCGTCGAGCTCAGATCCTTGATGTTTGAAAAAAGCTGGAATTTCTGTCCAAAGACGCTGGCACCCAGCTTCTCTAACTCCTCCGTAGTACGTTTGACGACACGGACCTCTCTACCACTGATGTTTGCAAGGACATCCCTTACTTCTTCGAATGTAAGGAGCTCATTGGCAAGATCAATCTCGTGTCCGGCAAATCTAGCAGGATCTTGCAGAGCGGCTGCTGCGTACTTCCCGAGGTCGTGCGCATCCGTGTAAGGTACCCTCGCGCCCCGGATGAGAAGATCATCCAGCTCCCCGTGGGTCGGGAGTCGAGGAAAGTTACCCAGAGCCCCCGGCATGAAAAAGTCATGATGGAGGACCGCAGGTCGAAGGATGGTATAGGCCCGGAATCCGCCGGTGCGTACAATGTCCTCGACCTCTGCTTTGGACGAGAAGTAACCATCCAGCTGGATTTCCTTGGTTTCATCGTTGTCCCACAAGTCTTTGTCTCCCGTACAAAAAGTGGTTGCTGCAACAATGGTTTCAACGCCGGCCTTTTGGCAGGCCTGAACGATGTTTCTGGCTTGGAGAGCCTCCAGGCCCGGGAAGGGGACGGTGTTGAGGAAGGCTCCCTGGCAACCTTGGGCTGCTGCCAGTATGTCGTCCAAGTTCTTGCTCTCTCCTTGGAAGAGCGTGATACCTGGTTCTTTCAAGACTGGCGGGACCTTTTGGAGGTCGCGTACGACGGCATGGATCTTGGCGCCAGCTTCGAGGAGATGCCTTATGACCCACTGGCTTTGCTGGCCGGTTGCCTGTGTGATGAGGTAGGTAGGCATGGTGAATAGGGTATGTGGATGAGAGATTGAACTGATGAAGTTTCTCGGGAAGAAAGAAGAGTTAATAATGTAGTGTGGACTGTGTGATGCTGTGTTTGATGTTGCATGCTGAGGTAGGTAGATCGGTTAGTTTATATACACGTCGAGGCAACACGCACCTGCCACTTTACTACTCAGATCAGTCATTGATTTATAATTCACTTTGGTCAAGGCCGCGTATTCTAGTCTCACAGTGATGCCAGAGATCCGGAGATCCTGGAAGCCATGACGAGGCAGCCTGCGAATGAATCAACCTCGTTGCACGAAGAGGCCCCTTGGCCTCGGCCAAAGTTGTCCCCTGTGGGTCAAATGATGATGGACCAATCAAGGAGAATCACTCATGGGGCTGTTAGCTTCATATCTGTCTTGAAAGGGTTTAGCGCTTACTCCAGGCTATGTTGCATTTATACAGTCATCTCACCTCTCTCCCTCTCCACCAAAGGCAACTTTGACCGTTTGGGTCTCAGTTTTTCCTCCCTGCCATTGAACGCCTCCGTCCTGGCTCCAATATGAAACCTCGAAAGGGTTGCTGGAATTGCGCAGGTCAGTACCAACCGTGTTGATGACCCCTTTCCTGACCGGACTCTATCAGCTCGTAAGATCAGGTGCGATGGAGGCTTGCCCACGTGTGGCAAGTGTGCTCAATCTCGGCTACACTGCCAAGGATATGAGCCGCGCCTGTCATGGCCCAGGGACGACAACAATCGACGCGCGATGGTCGCAAACCCAGTGGGCATGCCAACAAACGAGTCGAGTGAAAAACCGAGCACTCTCTTCCTGATTAACACGACTTTTAAAGACATGGAATTATATGGTAATCCGACCTTGCGCATGCATCTCGACCGTTTGGATCCTTTCTCCCCAACTCTGCTCAACCAGCCTCAAGCACAAGCAGGGGACACAGGTTTGTTGCATTACTGTTAGTGGGGATACTCTTTATCATTTCAACCGGCCTTGTTACGGCTGACTCTTGTTACAGTTCACAAGACAGCCTACCGCTCCCTCGTCACCTTTGGTGCGGCAGTTGGGCAGATCCGAGATGCACTCATGAGTATGGCCGTGGCTCCCGACACGCCCTCAGGCCTCGCTCTTCTTCACGCGTTACTGGCTTACTCCTCACTCCACTGCCAGGGACTCAACAAGGAGACAATGCAGTTCAAAATACAGGCCCTCCAATTTCTGTCAGCCTCCATAAAGGAGGGACCAATGACAACAGCGAGAGCTGCCCAACACATAGCTGCTTCAATGCTTCTTGGGGCTTTCGAGGTATTTCCAGACCAAGAGAAAGTTGACAGCAACGTCTAACTCCGGCCTATAGACCCTCCTCCCATCAGACAACTCGGGTGAGTGGCTATGGCACATATGGGGAGCTATGGACATAATACATGCTGCTCAACTCGAGGATGTTTCGCGTGAAAGCGATACCAGGCATCTGCTAGACTGGGTCTACTACCACGGAGTGCTTTCCAAGTTTGCTGTGCAGCATTGGCGTCATCAGTCATTGATCCAGAGTTGTCCAAGCACGAGAGGCGACCGCCCTGGTGCTGAGCATCTACAACTATCGCGATACAGACCGGTATGTATACGTAAACACGTCTCTCATTACGGCTCTCTTACTGAAATCACTATTCACAGAGACTTCCTTCTGCAAACCCTACTTATGCCATATTAAGCCTGCTTTCCGAGGTATGCGAGACACTGGTTGATCCACGAGACCCTCGAAGCCGCCATGAGGATTATATCTGTCGCCTCAAGGCCCTGGAGAGCAGAATAGATGCTGTCTCCGCCACATCGGCATCGGCGAAATTACATCAAGACGCCACCTTTGCCATAGAGTTATACCAGGTGGCAACGCGAATATATCTCGCAAGGGCTTCGCAAAGCCCTTGGGAGCGACCGGCGAATTTGGATTCTCTGATAGAAGTGGGATTCTCTGGGCCCAGCAAGACGTGTACTTCCGGCTGTGAACACTTTTTTCCCCTGTTGATTCTCGCCTGCGAAGCGCGGAGAGATGATCAGAGAGTAGCAATCCTCAACCTGGTGGAAAGGACCCAGAGGGATTCCCGTATCAGAAGTGTTCGAGGGGTCACGGACGCAATCCAGTCCATTTGGGTGCAGCAGGACTTGCACGCCGATGGCGATGTCTTGATCAATTATCTTGACCTCATGAGCGCTGGCATAAGCTCAACCAGTGCTATCCCATCGTTTGCGTAGGGTTCTATGGTCTGGTATGGGCTCGATGAAGTTCTTCAGGGCTTTGCCTGCTTTGCCCATGAGTGTTGGTGTGGCGCTGTTGAAAGGGATAAATAATATGGCACAAGGAACCGATTTCACAGCCGGCGAAGGTGGTGGGATACAGTTGGAGACGTCGAGGTTGAGTGTATTGAGGTGGCATAGTTGAGAAATGCGTCGTATCCATTGCTTAATAACATCAGCTTCACGCGACCATTTGCTTGTGCACATTCAATGAGCCCTGGAAGCACTGCCAAACAAATTTTGAGGAGGCTGTTGGATGAAGACGAGTTCTGATTTTTTTTTTTTTTTTTTAGCACCACCCCCTTTGGGGCTGTGCGCTATGTATCAAAGGGTGCATTGTGTCAACAACCGTTCTTTATGCTTCAATGACATCAATAACTCAGGTGCTCGGTTTTGGTGCGATCGGCTAATCGGATCAAACGACCAAGTTAATCCGTGTCCTTGCACCCCTTATCATCAGCACGGTTATCGCACTGATGTCAATAATCACCTGCCTACTAACCTTGTTACCCCTGCCTGCACAGCCTGCAGAGAGCTTATTTCGCCGAAATGAATTTACTTCTTGACGCGGCTTGAAAGGATTTCTGATGTTGCATATTTCAACCACTCGTTACCTGCTTGTGCCCGCTCATTCTTTCCCACACCCCTCCGGAGAATCCTCTCGCATCGCCGTACCACACTCATTAAAAAAGCCCAGATGAGCAGCCTTCACTGGGAGGAAACACCCTTTGGGCTTCAACCACGATGGAGAGTCGAACCAGACATCGAGAAAATCAAATCAATGCTGCAGTCTCTTTGGCCCTCTAGTACTGTCCAGGTCGCGTTCTTTGCTCAAGGCGCCTTCAACAAGCTCTATCAAGTCAAAATCCAAGACCAGCCAGCCCTTATGCTCCGAGTCTCGCTGCCTGTCGACCCTCGGTACAAGACCCTGAGTGAAGTCGCCACAATCAGGTGGATTTCTGCGGCTACAACCATTCCACTCCCCCAAGTTATCAAGTACGACTCTTCGCTCGACTCGGCTGTTGGATTTGAATGGATCCTCATGACCAGACTTGACGGGACTTCTCTGTCCAACGCCTGGACACACATTGATTTCTCAGC
The DNA here is from genome assembly GCA_006518225.1 of Fusarium neocosmosporiellum. Taxonomy (NCBI): domain Eukaryota; kingdom Fungi; phylum Ascomycota; class Sordariomycetes; order Hypocreales; family Nectriaceae; genus Fusarium; species Fusarium neocosmosporiellum. The sequence goes on from SSHR01001667.1 coordinate 13,648, forward strand.
AAAGTCCGCCCTTGTCCGCAAGTTTGCCTCCTTCGCGGCCTCTCTATTCCGAAACCAGCTGTCTGGCATTGGTAATATTTACCCTCCTACTCTCTCGACACCCACTCCTATAACTCACCGCATTGTCTCGATGCCCTTCTTCTGGGGCGACCGCATTAATCTCGACATGGATCGTGGTCCCTTTCGCCACAGCCGAGACTGGATTGCGGCCCGTCTGCAGCTCGCGGAAAGCGACTGTCTCGCCGTGCTGCGCAAATATCCAGCAGGAGCGGAGCTTGATAGCGATGCAGAAGACGATAGAGAGGATGCGGCCCGGACTGCCACTATCATCGCAAAGCTACAGCAGCTTATGGACTGCGTCTTTCCAGAAACAACACTTACAGAAGAGCCTACGATGCTCTGTCACACTGACCTATCTCGAAGCAATATTCTTGTTGACGATACCGGAATGCTCACTGGTGTGGTTGATTGGGAATGTGTATCAGCTCTACCTCTTTGGAAGGCTTGTTCCTACCCTTCGTTTCTGGAAGGTCGGCCTCGACGCGACAAGCCCGACGCAACACGATACGCAGTTGACCTGGACCAAGTCCCCTCTCGCCTGTACCTGGAGCACGTATTGGAGTACGAGCTTACTCTCCTGAGGGTCTTGTTCTTGGAAGAGATGGAGAGGGTGGAGCCGAGATGGGTAACAGTTTTCAATGCAAGTCAACTCCAGAGGGACTTTGACCTTGCTGTCGAGAACTGCGACAGTGAGTTTCTAGCACGCGATATCCTCAAATGGATAGACGGCGTGGCTCGGGGCGTGGCGAGTCTAGATAGTTTGCGAAGCATAATAGATGGTGTATAATCGCATTCTATTAATGTGTTCCTCAACGCGGTGTATAGGGGTGCTTATTAACCGAGTGAACACCTCTGAACGATGATAGAATACTTTGAACGTTGTCAGCATGTTAATATTGTAGGGCCAAGTTCCGGCGCCTGGTTATTATCGCCTCCCTTGAAGCACTTCTTCAAATGACTTGATATCGTCTGGGGGTGAACAGAGGGGCCACAGGACTCTCGCATCCGTTCAAGCAGAACATTGGTTTTATTCAAGCACGTTGCTTCTCTCATTCTATCTGACTTTAATTTGCTGATATCCACTCCGACAGACACAACCAGTTGACATGATGGTTCACCTGGTAGAAACGACTTCGTGGTACGACCAGCAGTCCGGCACCCACAGCCCAGGCTAGAACCCACCTAGAAGCATGATCCCACACGTCTTTGGCCATTTTAGCTTTTCCCCACGTAATGTCAAGTGGCGTCGTCTGAGTCGTGCGGCGTACCAAGCCAGATTCGAGGGTCATAGCCTATGGCCTCCCCACTTGTCAACCCCCTGCCAATGCCGACTCCCAGGCACCGTGGAGAAGCACGAGATTAGGTTGCCGGCGAGGAGGAATTTAAAGGCTCGCTGGATCCGGGGAACGATAGTCGCCATTATCTTGTCCAGCCCAGGCGTTTCATCCATTCAATGTCACCTTCACCTGAGCTTACCATGGAGCCATCGAGCAAGAACATGTGGCAGTCCCTTCGGGAGAACCCCAAGGTCCTATTCATTGCCTTCTTTGCATCGCTTGGAGGTTTCGAGTATGGCTACCAGCAAGGTGTTCTTGGCCAGTCTCTGGTTATGACCCGGTTCACCGAGAACTTCCCTTCTGTTGTCAAGTCCTCCTCGGCGACTGGCTGGCTTACCTCCATCCTCCAGCTCGGAGGCATTCTTGGATCTCTCTCAGCTGGTGTTCTGGGCGAGCTAATCTCCAGAAAGTACACCATGTTTATCGCCTGCTGCTGGGTTATCCTTGGAAGTTACCTCTACGTCGGTGCAACTGCTGGTGCCCCATCTCTCCTCTATGCTGGACGATTCTTCACCGGTGTTGGAGTTGGTCTCTTCAGCGGCGTCGGCCCTCTTTACAATGCCGAGCTCTCTGCCCCCGAGATGCGAGGTCTCCTCGTTTCCTTCTACCAGCTCGCCACCATTTTGGGCATCATGCTCTCTTTCTGGGTAGGCTACGGTAGCAACTACATTGGCGGAACCGGAGAGGGCCAATCTGATCTCGCCTGGCGCCTCCCCTCGATCATCCAGGGCATCCCGGCCGTTGCCCTGGCTATTGGCATCTGGTTCATGCCTTTCTCCCCACGCTGGCTTGTCAAGGTCGGTCGTGATGAAGAGGCTAGGTCCACCTTGGCATGGATGCGCAAGCTGCCAGAGGACCACGACGACATCCGGGTCGAGTTCCTCGAGATCAAGGCCGAAGCTGTCTTTGAGCAAAAGGTTTTTGCTCGCGACTTTCCTCATCTCGCGGAGAAGGGCAAGAGCCGCTTCATGCAGCAGGTGGCGCAGTATGTGACTTGCTTTAGGAGTATTGATAACTTGAAGCGTGTCTGCACGGCTTGGTTGGTCATGTTCTTCCAGCAGTGGTCTGGAATTGACGCCAGTGAGTGTTCTTTTATCTTGTTAGAACTATGTGGAAGCTAATGATTTCAGTCATCTACTACGCCTCGAATGTCTTTATCAGCCTGGGACTCACTGGTGGAACCATTGCCCTGCTAGCAACTGGAGTCACGGGCGTCGTCTTCCTCATCAGCACCATTCCTGCCATGGTCAGTCAAATCACCGTGGCTCGGTTATGGCGAGACTAACAATTGAACAGTTAATCATTGATCGGGTTGGTCGCAAGCCTCTCCTGCAGATCGGCTCCGTCGTCATGGGCGCCAGCATGGTCACTGTCGGTGTCATCGTGGCCAAGTTTCGACACGATTGGCCTTCTCACGTTGCCGCCGGTTGGTCAGCCGTGGCTCTAATCTGGCTCTATATTGCTGGATTCGGTGCCACATGGGGCCCGGTTTCTTGGACGCTCGTCTCTGAGATCTTCCCTCTGTCCATCCGTGCCAAGGGAGCCTCCATCGGTGCATCCAGCAACTGGGTCAATAACTTTGCCATCGCCTTCTTTGTGCCTCCTATGCTCGAAGCCTGGGCGTGGGGAACCTACATCTTCTTTGCCGTTTTCTTGGCTGTTGGTATCGTTTGGGTCTGGATCTACCTTCCCGAGACCAAGAACGCCACTCTGGAGGACATGGACCGAGTCTTCAAGAGCCGCACGGGTGAGATGGATGGTGTCCTTATGAGAGAGGCTCAGGCCGAGGTTGGTCTGCTTGGCTTTGTTCATGAGCGTAAGCTGTCTCATGACAAGGAGGCTGAGAAGCATGTCGAAGAGTTGTAATTGGGACACCTGGGAAATATTTGGCGAGTTTGTGGTGAGATTTACATGTAAAGGTTTAAGACCATACACTATTTACTGGAATTAAATTTTAAGAAGCAGCTTTACTTTGCTGAGAACATCACTTGCCCGCAAAACACAGCTGGTGGACGATGATGTGGTTGATATTAAGCTATCCATTCTCATTCGTCTAGAACGTGGTGGCTCAAAGAAGAAACCCAAATGGCCAAGTTGAAAACAAAAATCATTGATTTCAATTTTATATGAGTCCTCAAATCCTGAGGCAGCCCCTGTCGACCCTGCAATTACATGGCCCTTAGCTAACGACGTTGCAACGTTGCAACGATTTCTGGGGCATCAGCCGACGACAGGCCTGAAATGGTTACTCAAGGCGCCTACGGTGGAAATCCCATTGCGATGGTGCACTGAACGTGGCTGATCCTTGCAGGGGTGGCAACACTCCTAGTGATGTTACTCTTCATGCTTCTCACAAATAGTGAGATGCCATGAGCAAACAAATGTCTGAGGATATGTCACCTCTTAAAAGAGTGCAAGCAAACAACGGAGTGCTTACTATAGGCAAGGGAGGCTGGTTACGATTAATCTAGGAAATATAATAATTCCCTCCAGAGAGCTGAATATTATTTGGCCATCGGCCATGGCTCACGGCGATGCCCCAACCTCGATGAGACGCCCAAGATTCTCCCTAAAAACATTGTCCCATGAACACTCGAGTTCGCATCATCGACGTGGAGTATTTACCCCGGATCGACTTAAGCTTAATGTTAGCTTTACCATGAGCCAGAGTATGAGCTGGGGAAGTCATTTTCGGTCAAATCTCTGTTGTCTTGATGACTCTAGGGTGAATCTCCACATGAGAGACGACGGGCTCCCTGACCCCCCTTGAAACACCAAAACAAGGGTGGCACAAAGGGTGCCTATGACCCCGTAAAAGGAAAAGCGTCGGCAAACGAAAACCACGGGGTCAACAGACTTTGGCAAGTCTCGGTCAGACCCGAACAAGTGGAGCTAGTAATACTGAGTACATAATCATGTGGCTATACACCCTGTTTCCGGTATAGTTCAACTCGCCTCCAACGACTCGATCCACAACGCATGAACCATCAGGTGTTGGAGCTGCAGCTGATGGAGGAGTCGAGGTTCAAGTCTGCTTCGCACTCCAAACGAAACGACATTCAAGGTCAATCATGTCATTCTTCTCGGAAGATCTGTCCCTTGACCCACGCTTCTTCGAGCTCCAAGAGGAGCTGCGTTCTGTGCTTTTCGCCGGCCTCTCCAGCCTGTCGCCTAGCAGACCCTCCACACCCGAGGACGAGGCCGCAGAGACACTCAACTTTTCGCGTGTAACAGTCGCAGTCCCACATGCGAGGCTGTTACGCTACCTGCAAAACTGGATCACGGAATGTGCACCTCATCTTGACAAGTTCGATGAGGACCAGCACTTTCAGATCCAGGTGCCTCTGATGGCGCGCAAGTCGCCGGCGTTGCTCTATGCCATGCTTGCGTTTTCATCGAGGCAGATGGAAAGGAGAGGGCTGACGCAGAAAGGCTGCGACAGTCTGGAACTGTATCAAGAGAGTATTAGGCTCCTCACACCTGGCTTGCAAGCCAAAGACCCCAACATGCTCGTCACTGCGTGCATCCTCGCTGTTTTCGAGCTCATGTCAGGCGGTGCGAGAAACTGGAGGCGCCATGTCGAGGGCTGCGCCTCGCTCTTTGAGTATTTTGGCGTCAATGGCTTCTCTGGAGGACTCCCGCAAGCGGTATTCTGGTGCTATGCAAGGATGGAGCTGTGTGGAGCGATAATATCTGATGGTGCTGAGACGACCGTGTTGCCTCTCGATCAATGGGTTCCGGCCATGCGCGAGCAGCCATCATCGCCTGAGGCATCAGAGAGATTTATCCAGAGTCTTTTCCATCAGAAGAGCCGCACATCGCCAGATACACATGCCAACTGGGCCATCTACCTTTGCACCAAAGTGTGTTATCTCCGCTTCCGAAGAACACAATACCTGGAGCTCGGAAGAGCCGACTGGCAGGATAGCAGGCCGTTTGCAGAACAGTGGCAGAGACTCTGGTCAGAATTACAATTCTGGTTGGATGAAAGACCTCCGTCGATGAAGCCCATCCGCGTGGTTGAAGCGAGTGAAAAGCAAGTCTTCCCACTGATAATGTTTCCCCATTGGGCCGCCATCTCAAGCAACCAGGTCTACCACGCCGCATGTATCCTGATGTTGGAGATACAACCACCGGAGCAGAACTTGGACTCCCACTGTTTGGCTCTGTGGCATGCCCGCAGCGTGGTCGGTATATCATGCGCCAACCCCCACCCCGGGAGCATGGTCAACTCTATCCAGCCGCTGTTTGTTGCGGGGAGGTTGTTCTCTCATGTGAGTGAACGGAGGCAGATAGCCCAGCTACTCAAGTCGATTGATAGAACGACCGGTTGGGGAGCATTGTGGAGGTTGAGGGATCTAGAGGCGGAATGGGGATATGAGGCTGGCCATGTGTTTGATGATTCGTACAAATAATTCATGAAACGTTTCAAGAGGACTAATGAGGAGGAAGCCTAACGACTCTTGCCGTGGCACGATACGGCACTGTACATTAGCTGAGAATGCAACAGATCCACCTGTAGGCTACGGAGCCCAGTGGGTGGCAAGGGCGTTGGCATCCGACACACCCTCTCCACCACTCAATGGTAGCTGACTTCTTTTTGGGATAGCGTTCCTCTTGTGGTTTCGTCCCGCAAGGACCTTGACCACAGCTATTTGTGCGGGAATATTAGAGCATGTCCCCCCTCCCAGGGGGTTCCAAATAGCTTAGACTCTGGTGGATTTCATTACTTATTGTTCATCCCTTCGATTTCCTTCTCATAGAGGCGCCTTACACTCACCCTGCCCCGACCTTTGACCTGTTTTCTATCTGAAACTCTCACAATGTCGTCCAGACCAGTCATCAGCGTCCTCGGCTCTCTCAACATCGATCTTGTTTCCTATGTCCCGCATCACCCACTCCCGGGAGAAACAATAACCGCTAGCCAATTCGATGTCTTCCCCCGGTGGCAAAGGCGCAAACCAAGCTGTTGCCTGCGCAAAGCTGTCTCGGACGTCGGATCTCCAGGAGCCCAGCGTCGACGTCGCCATGATGGGCGCAGTGGGCATAGACGCATACGGCTCTATCCTCCTAGAAAGCCTCACGTGGTATGGTGTGGGAACGTCGGCCATCACAGTCGATACCGAGTCCAAGACCGGAATCGCCATGATCGTCGTTGATGAGCCTTCAGGTCAAAACCGCATCATTCTTTCGCCTGGAGCAAATGCTTCGCTCAAGCCTGCCCAGTTCACCCATCTGCCCGGTCCACCACCCACTCTATTCATCATGCAACTGGAAATTCCAATCGAGACTGTCATTCAGGCGTTGGAGGCTGCCAAGAAAACAGGAACACCTGTTCTTCTCAACCCTGCCCCGGCTCAAAAGCTCCCAGAAGAAGCTTACAAGGGCCTAGCGCACTTGATTCTGAATGAGAGCGAGGCAGCCCTGTTGTCAGGCGTCAAAGAGTCTGACCTGGAAGACTTGAATTTGGTGGAGCGAGTTGCAGGCCAATTCCTAGCCCGAGGTGTTCAGAACGTCGTCATCACGCTTGGTGGAAGAGGCGCCTACTACGCCAACGAGACAGATAGGGCTTTTATTCCCGCGGTCAAGGTTGATGTTGTTGATACGACTGCGGCAGGCGACACTTTTATCGGAATGTATGCCATACACGCAGTCCACGTCGTTGCGAGGTCGGAGAGATTTGATATCGATGAAGCTGTCAGGCAGAGCATCAGGGCATCGTCGAAAACAGTCTCCAGAAAGGGGGCCCAAGTGTCTATACCCTGGAAGAACGAGTTGTAGCTTAGGTTGAAGAATGCCGCGATTTCTAGTCTTTATCTCTCAAGTCTTCAACTCATCGGTGGGACATGGTTGGCGGTGTGCTGTGACTAGATGAGCGCCAATATAGCCGCAGATTTGAGATTTCCTCATCCAATGACAATTTAGTCACATCCGTGATTCGTTGAAAGCAAGTAAGCAGCGCTTCCTGTTGCGAGGTATGGGTCATCTCTCTTGCGGCCCGCAGCAGGGCAGCCGCTACGAGAGGATCCCACTGCTCCGGAAAGCTATTCCAGACTGCCAGCCTGGCGATCTTTTGTGTATGCCAGCTTCTCGAAACCATATGGTGCGGAAACCTCGATAGCTTCACGAGTCGCGGCTTGTAGGCGAGAAGGAGGAGGGAGGATAGATGCATGGTCAGGTTGGCCTGCAGAGACAGGGCGCTAGTATAGACATCGGCCGGAAAGGGAGATTCTTGCATCTTGTGCCCGTTTAAATCAGCGTCAGAGCTCTCCAGGACCGGTTCCATGCCAGGAGGCCTGTCCTGGAACCATTGCATACAGCTTGTCCACAGCCTGGACCACGCGGCCCACTTGAGAGAATAGGACTCGGGGGCGGCTGATTGCATGTTGGACTGACCAGTAAAGAGAGGGATGAGCTCGTGGTGAATCAGCCGAAGACATTCAAAGAGGCATAGCAAACATGAATCGTAGGTCTCCATGGGGGGTAGAGAGGCATTGAATTGAGATCTGCCTGAAGATAGTGGGAGCTTCATCGATGGAGGCTTGTTGGTCATAATGGAGGCTGCAAGGTCTATGAATGTCAGCATATCGCACATGAAGCTATAAAAGAAACAGACCAATCTTGATGTGGAATCGTAGCAGGGATTTGAGAGGTTCATCCATGTCTTCCAATGGTTGACTCGAGGTATCTGGTTGTGGATGATAGAATCGAAACTTGGGCCACTGCGAAGGCCCGTCATTGAACAAGTCTCCAAGAGCGAGTAACGATCGTCCAACATCGGCAACAAAGGTGTTTTCCAGCAAAAGCCGATGATGTAACTCCTGTAGCTCCTCACTAGAAGTCTCGCCACGACTCGTACGATGTCTGGCAAGGTAAATAGCCGCGTCCATAATGACGGCTTTGCCCTGCGCCAAAGTCATCATGTTGGAACCGAATGAGGGTTTTGGGGCGTTGGACTCTATCCACGGCACGAGCTGGTACCGGAAGCAGTGCATCGCCCGTTGCTTACACTGACCAGCCTTGTCGTCCCATGTCGACGGTGTGAGGATTTGGTTTCCGGTTGACTCGTGGGTATGGGCTAGGCTGGCTGCTGGCGATGTGTCGAATGGCGTGTTTACAGTGCCATTGTCTTTTGTTGAGTAGCCGGCGCTATCTGGCGAGTCGTTTGGAGGTGGAATCGGCGAGGCTGCCTTTGGTAAGGAGAGCAAGTCATCCTGCGCAAACTAATCCTTTTGTGAGTTAAGAGCCTCGAGTTGAATCAGAAGCGACTGACGATCGGGGATTGAGCCGTGTCTTGATGTCGGCCTGATGTTTTATCAATGTCGCCTGACACTGAAGCCACTTCAGCAACAAACGCCCATTGCTTATATTCACAAGTTACACCCCTCTCTTGGCAACTTCCGCATCTAGGCCTCTTCTCGTCACCTTTGCATTCCGTTAGAAATCGTTTCAAGGGAAGGAAGGATATTACGACTTGCTGACAAGGTCTAGCTTGTCGAGACTCGGGAGGTTTGGGCGTACATTTTCTCCGGCGTTTTCTGCACGGCAGGCATCCTGTACGGGACCGTCTTTTGCTATCGGGGATATTCCGTATTACCGGCATTATTGAAGCTGGCTAAGAAAAGGACGGCTGCAGTGCTACGAATCGCTGAGGCGTCCATGTGGAGTAAAGAGCGTCACGAGGAGGAGAAAAGATGAATCTTGGTGGGGATACAGGGTTGTTTTTATTAGCTTCTACTGACAAATTTTAGCCTCTGCACCACTGGGCCAATCCATCACGTGATATTCCATGGCTCACTGATGGTTACTTCCCTGAACGAAGGTTTTCTGTTGATAATTCTCTAACCTGGCTTGTTGATTTGGTTCCATTGATAGAGGCATTGATGGGCTATTTCAGAGACCCTTGATCCTTTTGCAGCAGCTACACACAGTTAAGCGCCCGATTGCGAATCCTCTGCTTGTGGGGGGGATTTGGGGCTGTTTGTGGGGAGCCTGCGGTTTCAGTGATCTAGCATTCAAGTAGGATATTGTTTAATTCTAGAGAAAAGTTTGTGTGAGTCACGGATAGATCGCTGACGGGGATCCCTGCGAGAAAGAACAGTGTCTCCAACTATTTCTGAATTTAGCTATACGGGTCGGCTTTATCATTCAAGAACGGAGTTCTGTCGTTCAACCAGAGGTCTATAACGCTGGACGCAGTGTCTGAACCGAGATCTCTAATCTGATCCTGAGCTGTACTCCATCAGTTGCAAATCCACAACCCCTCCACTTTGTTCAAACATCTGAGCCCAATAGTCTCCCTCCTCTCCTCCAACTTCCGCCATCGCAAGTCCATAAAGAGTCCGTAGCACTTTACCCGAGAGCAAGTCAACCATGCTGCTCCGGTCAACCCACCCCTCGTCGACCTCGTCAGCAACAACGTCCAGGCTATGGCCGGCCCAATTCCCAGCCCAGATTGGCCAGAAATCATCATCTAGAGGTCCGTAGGTTGGGTCTATCATTATATCCCCCAGACCTTCATCTGTAACACCCTCAAATTGCTTGAGCTGTTCCCAGGACCAAGTGTTGGCTTCGCTTTTTCCTCTCCAGCTAATCAGCCATAGGAGGAGGATGTCTAACGTAAACCAATGACTACCCACGACAGAAACAGTGACTTCACCGTCTTCTGTAACAATCGCCTCCATGCAGATGTACTCCTTCTGCGTCAGGTTGCGCAGGTACCACCTGGTTCCGGGTTCGACGCGAAAGTTGGGCAAGGATGCCGCCATGGGCTCGTGGAACCTCTGAGGGATACCAGATGACTTGATCTGTTTCCAGAATTCCTCTCGATGGTGGTCATCGTACGGGATGGGCCTCTTCTCAAATCGCTTAGTGGCCTCGTCGTACCAGACGCGCGGTCGGTTGTGCGTGCGCGGCAGACGTTCCTCGCCAGATTCAACGCCTTCTGGCATCGGCTCGGGTATTGTTCTTGGAAACATTTCGTAGATGGGCGGCGGAAGAACCTCTAGCTTTGAACCCACACAAATCATTGGAGTGCCGGCCCACGAATAGGCACTTCTCCACCGGAGGTAACCACTTTGCGCCCAGGTAATGGCTTGGGTCCACAAAGTCTGGGAGCAGAGGCCGAGAGCAATAAATTCGCTGGCGTCAAGGAAAGTGAAGATTGTGACGAGAAGCTCGGTGGGGAGCGTCTCCAGTCGCGAATGAGTTATTGCCTGCTGGGGAGTGATCCGATTCAGCTCCTGACTGATGACTTCATTCGATGTGATGGAAACGCAGCTGAGTGAGTTGCATAGCAGTTTGAAGGCGTCAAAGGTGAGGTAATAAGTGCAGAAGTACGAGGGCTTCAGCGACCTGAAATCGGGGTGATCGGTTGGCAACGTCATCAGCTGCTCCTTGCTGGGGGCGACGAGCATCCACCGTTCTATTTCCGTCCAGTTCGGGTAGCCATCCGGCTGATCGTCACACCCGCGTCGCATCGTGAAATGAAGAGACGAGCCGATGGGGATGTTTTTGGGCGGAGAAGAGAGCATTGGGGATTCTGGACGGAGTATGCTGCCCAATAAAGCTGATCTGCTCACGTCATGGGGATTTGACAAATCATGTGCGTCCGTTAGGACTTTTTTAGGCAGCAAGCTTACATTACAGCTCAGCTTTGCATTAAAGAGGCTGTTCCCGCTGTTCCAAAATCCTCAATTTTATCAGCCCAGTTGGCGTTGCTTGAGACTCGGTTGTACCACATGCAAAACATCCACGCAACTATCGGATTTCCTTGCTTCGTTATAATGATCTTAAGTGGCACTTGTTTTATGTTTATTTGCTTAACCCTATAACGCCGTTTTCCAACTTTGAACTGATGGTCTCGAAACGATCATAAGTCATATGCCAGGCTGTTAACTCACAAGTCATGTTGACAAGCATATTGACAATAGGTATTGTCGCCCTGCCCCGACCGCCCGCAAACCCAACTTCGCTTGAATGAAAATCATGTCGCTATTAGCTAATGATCATAATACTCGTGCAAATGTCCAACCTGTTCTTCCCCAACAACTAGGTTCTCAAATTCGCATTGGCGTTCTGCATGGTGTCTATCCTTCTCCTTCGATTGAGCTCGGTGGCTGAAATTCTTGGGCGGTATTTTTCTCCATAGAGCTTTCGACACTCTTCTTCATTTCTAACCCACAATATGTCGTAGTCGCTGGAATTCGTCATCTCTGCATCCCTCTCTAAATGGTGTTGACGTCCCCGAGCCCTTTTCTGGACAGGCTTGACAAGAATCGCGTGAATATTTCTCTCTTGAAGGGCCCTGCATCTCTCGGCCCTTGATGCATAAACAGTGATGCGCGCTGCGGGATTCTGTCGCAAGATGTATTCGAGCGCCAACTCATCTGTGCCTCTTGCATCGCCAAGGATGAATCCATCACCCCTGGCTATGGCTTCGTTTATAGGACCATGATAACATGTGGCGAACTCGGACTGTGAGATGTCGATGTGGCCGCTGATCATCGCTATTCGACATTTGGGTGGTACTGATCCCGAGAGGTCCATCGTTGGCGTGGTGGGTTACTGAAAATAGCTGGAAAGGGCGTAGATGCGGAACTAGAAGTCATTGGAGTGAAATTCGCGTTTAAAACACCTAGAAACAAACAAAGTCAGCTTAGAGTCGACGTTTAATGACTCAGCCGGCGAGTGTGACTAACTCACAGCCTCGGCTGTGAACCCATGCGTCTTACTGCATCACCCATGAAGGAAAATGGCAAGGCATCTTCAGCCGAATACTAACAAACACAAACTATACTGAATAAAAGACGCCAATAATTGTGTTTCAAAGCAACACACGGTAGGCGGAGATGAATCGAATTCTGCAATCAATATGGCCCTCCATCTCTGTTCATCCTCGTCGCCTCAAACCTAGATATCATTAACCATGACTTCTTCATCGTATAAGCTGACAGGAAATGAGATTCTTTGAGCTTCTCAAGAACACTACCATCACTGCAGATGCGTATGCCCCCTCTGTTGGACCGCATCAAGGAGAATGCTGGCATTCTCGAAGCAAAGGCCCACGCTGGTCAACTTCTTTGCTTCTTGCTGGTGTGTCAATCGTGACAAGGCAAATGCTAATTTCGCATCAGATCCTCACTTCTTGCTAAGCCAAGCACGAGCACTGTGCCAGACTCTCTACGACCGAAGAGGACCTTGGCACGGACTGCGAGGCTCGCAATAGGCGTCAAGGATAACATAGGTGCCAAAGGTACCGCTCCATGTCCACCTCCTGCCTTACAGGACAATAAGCCTTCAAGAGACATGCCATAGTACGAAATCTCGGTTGCTCTGATCAATACCCCCATGTAGCCCTCGACAGCCGTCCTAGCGCCTAGCGCCGCGCCTGAAGCTCCGCTGCTCAGCCATGACATCATAGAAAGCGCGACATTTAATACCTACTCTGTGGGCTGGGAAGTATTCCGTGACTTGCGCGACAGGAGATCTTGTGTTAGGACTACGAGAACTACTTGAGGGGGCCTAGTATTCTAAGACCAAGCACGGAACTGCCGGGCTGACCTCGAGGCCCTCTCAAGTACAGGGTGGAATGGAAAGATTGGTGGGCAAGACTGGAGGAGAAGCTCAAAAAAGTTAAGTAAATCACTCCGGGCGCTTAGGGACATTCCTTTTTCTTTATTTCAACTCTCTCCGGGTTTGTAGGCGTAGGAAAGCCGATTAAAACACGTTGCCCAAGGCCTTTGGGTTTCTTTCTCCATGACAGAGTCAGGGAATGGAAACCTCGGCACGGATTCCCAATGCATCATCTAGGATGCTAGAAAGGCACGTTCCCTTCATTCATGAGGAATCTGATAATCCTTTACAATGGACTGGGGCCATGAGCTCGTCAAAATAGACGATAGATATACAAGAACTCTTTTCTCACCCTCGCCGAGCTACTCATCAGAGATGCTTACCCTGGATACCGGGGACAAAAAACACCGAACCTGGCCCAACCACAGGTGTTTTTTGTCCCCACTAGCCTGGTCAATCTGTGACAACCAGAGAATACTTGGCTGTCTTGATTGGGCAGCAGGGACGAGGCGAAATCCCGGCCCAACGGCTCGAGGCCGAAAGGCGGTGAAGATGATCTCAAACACCGGATGCGTTGGCTCCAATGACTAGCGCCAAATGCTGACCCACAACTCGGCCGATGACTCTGTGTCATGATCTTCAACCAAGGTTGAGTGAACCGCATCACATGCCAAACAACACAATCTTGCCTGTGCTGTGATCCTATCCGTCTATGAGCATTGCCCAAAGATTCCCTCCAATCTCATCACAATGGGCGCCGTCGAGAGCAAGCAGCTGAGCAGCCCGAATGCCAAGAGGCGGGGCGGCCAGGGACAGAAGAGGGACGAGAAAGGCGTCGATGCTCCACGGCAACTGATTGAGATCCCTCTCGAACTCAACGCATTTTTGCAGGCCAAGGAAGCCCAGTTCGACTCTCCAACCGCCGAGGGAGACACAGTGACCGCCAGCAACCCCACGGAGGAGGGAGACGCCTCGGCCAGCAATAACCCGCAGGAGCCGGAGCAGGAGCTCAACGTCAACCAAGAAGCTTCCCTTCTGTCTCCTCCGACTGTGCAGACTCCCGTCAAGGCCGTCAACAAAGTCTTTCGCAATGCCGACTGGTCAAGCCCACTACAACAATTCCTGACGGGGCTCCAGCTCAGCACCGACGCCGTCCATGTCATTTACGAATCAGACCTCGGAAAAGCAGGCATCCAGCTTCCCGAAGAGCTACAGCCACGCGCTAGTTTGAGTACCCCAGCAAAGTTCTCAGCTCATGTCCACAGGTTTCTGTACCGCCAAAGCAGAACCGCCTTCTCAGATGACTTGAGACATCTTTACTTCCTCTACCATCCCGACGCGGAATGGCATTCCGACTTCTGCGACCTCGCCCAAGATAAGCCTCTGCCAGACAACTTCCTCGGCTTCTCCGATAATCTGGATGCTCTCGCCGCCTGGATGATGTTTATCCGGCAACACCTAGGTAGACGCTCAGACACAACCGTGTTCCACCTGCTTATACCCACATACCGGCCTATGTTCATCAGCAATGCGCTCGAGTTTCCTGATCTGGGCGCCCTCACCATCCACGGAGAGACTCACAGCTCTCATAACTTTGTCTGGTTCAACCTACCAACACTTGAGAACTACCCAGGGAATTTGCTTTTGAAGGACGTGGAGAACATCACTCGCGAAGAGAGCGAATGGAAGACGGCCGCGACAGTCGGAACAGCAGTAGGCGGGATATCAGCCTCGTTAGCCGGCACCTTCGCCCTTAGCGCAGCTTTCCCGCTTCTCACTCCCTTGGCACTCATTGGTGTGTTGTCTGCCGCTGGAGCATGCAGCACCATTGCCACGACACAGGTGAACAAGGGCCTTAGCAGAGAGGTCCCTCGGATTCTTGGGAGCATCGAGGCACCCAAGGAGGCCACCGTGCCCGAGGCTGAGATCGGAAAAGAGGAGTCCGTGGCCAGTGAGCAGGAGGATCTCCAGGAGGAAACCAAAGAGGAAAACAAGGATGATCCGGTCAAGACTAAGGGCGAGAAGGTCAGGACGAAGAATGATCAACCGAAAGAAGCCAAAGGGCCAGTCGACGCCCAATCAGAGGCCAAGGGAACAAGCAGCAAGAAACATCGACGGAGTGAGCGTAAACGAAGTTCGAAACAGTAGTAACCGAATGGATTGGTACTATGAGGAGGAAATTTTCTACTACAGTTCAATGGCATTAAGAAGCTCCGGGGTATTATTTCTACTTTAATCCACCTTGAGGGATTCCCATCGCAGTAGTTACCTGTCTCTCCATATGCGTGTTGGCCTGACTCCCCTTTGACATGGCCGTCGGTGCATCCATTACCATCTCTAACTGGCTTTCCTTTCTGACCTCTCCTACTACAGTAGTGATTGTCTAAATATGCCAGCTTTTGACCCCAGCTCCAACATTTTCAGCTCTTTCGGGGCCTTGGACAGCAAAGCAAGCGCTAGCAGCTGGCAAATATCTCTCCATGCGGAGCAATGCCATAGGCTCCGAGTGAAAGTGGTGAGAGCTAGATAAACAAACGCAATGAAGGCTTGAAGAGATAGAATTGCCAGAGCAAATGGAATGATTGCACTCGCCTCGAACCCATAAGCGTAAATATGTTCAAAGTATGTGTTGTCGACCACGGTTGAATTGGAGTAGGGCACCGGCAAGGTTGAGCTAGCTTGTTCGTCGCCTTCAGTATCCACGATTTGAGATAGAGCGTTTCCACGCCAGAAGTCAAACCCACGTAGATAGGCAGGATTGTTCCGGAAATATCGCAGAACTCGGAGACGAAACTCAAGCACACCAAAATCCATTTCCGTTTCTAGAGCTCAGCTTCTGCCGCTCTAAGCTGAGTTGGTGCTGAGTAGGCCTATTTTTGGGATCGTATACCCCGGCAAGGGTCCCCTAACATGCTAAAGTGCAGCTCTAATCCCTAGTAAATAATAATACTTGAAAATATAATTATAAAACTAGAAATATAAAAAGATAAGGTAAGTAATTTATATTTTTATATTTTCCTTAACTAATTTTACTTTATCTTTAGTGAATAACTTGGAGGATACTTTTTGCTATAAACTGACCCGGATGGACAGGGGCCAGGAATGTCAATAATATGTAATGGGACCTGGGAGTGCACACCGATGATCGCAGTTAGATAAGTTGTGGGTTCTAATCATAAGGGTACCAGGTGATGCTCTTCAATCTGGCTCTCTCAAGTTCTTTACCTAAAGCATAAGTATGCTCTATTTCTCAGAACACAATTCCCGTTTACGTATCGGTTCCGCGAGGTGCTTTGGTTGAGTATGTCAGGCATGTTCGGGTCCGATACACTGACACTTGTGGTTACATGTCCTCCAACACTTGGCGGCTGAGGGAGACGAGACCTGCTATCGTGGATATCCCTCAATTAGCTGATAGGTATAGTCTCTCTAATCTTTAAATACCGCCAACTAAAATTTTCCTGTTCTCGGAAGGGCTTGGTGCCGATGAGGTGTACTGTGTGACTATGGCATTGCAATTTGTTGCGACTTCATCGGCCCATACTGCCTCCTCCGGGTGCTCCAAAATTGCCAGGCGGTGGCTGTGTGTTACCCTGGTGTCCAAATCCCTCGTACATTGCTTGAATACCGCGATTGAAAGAAGGGGCCACAGTTGGCTGCTACTGTGGCTGCGCTCCTTCAGCGCCTTGATTGTGCTCGGCGAAGGGCTGTGACGCTTGGTGAGGCGTACCAGAAACAGTGACCCCCCGCTGCTTCCTACCTGGCTAGAGGTGAACTGCTGACCTTGCATTGGCATCTGAGAAGGATTGGCAAAGCCGGAGAATGGTGCATTCGCGTTTGGGAAGCTCTGCGGCTGCTGTTGGAAGGGTTGATGCTGCTGCTGCTGCTGCTGAGGGACACGCTGTTGATACGAGAAGTCCTGCGGTTGAGAATAGCTTTGAGGGTGCTGGAATCCTTGTTGAGGCTGCTGATAAGGACGGCCCTGTGATGCGAGTGCAAAGGCCGTCCTCTTGTCCAGACCATCACTGCCAACCCCCACAACTCTATCGTTTTCATCAACCCAGATGGCGCGGAACTTGGCCTCTTTGGCTCGGCGGCCCGCGCTGGTACCGTACAGGTCGTTCATGTACTTGGTGAGCTCGAGATAGGCGTTGCGGACAGTATCGAAATGCTCCACCTTGAGCTTCACAACCGCATCCGGATTCGCAATGGCTTCGTGACTATTTCCCTGGGCTTCGAACTCGGCGAGGGCGAGGGCCGTCTGGCATGCGTTGCGGATCTGACGGCCGTTCCATCGCGCGTGTGGGTATTCGTTGAAATGCTTGGTTGCGAAGCTGCCAATGCCATATTTATCGATGTCAATTCGACGATTTTTATTGGCGAAACGCTCGTCGATCAAGTCGATGTTGATGAGAAAGACCTTCGCCGTCTTTTCCTCATTTAGTTCTGGATAGTACAGACTGATGTGAATGTGTGATGTGAAGGCCTCGTCAAAGTCGCCTACTCGGTTGGTTGTCAGAAAGAGTATGCCAGCGTAGTACTCCATGACTCGAAGGAAAACTATCGCCAGATGGTCAGTGTCTGTGTAGGAGCGATGGCGCGTCTACTCACCTGCCACTAGGGCGTTCCGCTGCAAGTCCTCCTTGGTCCTCTCTCCGAGGAAGACGTCAGCCTCATCGAGCAACAGGATGCATCCCCATCGATTGGCCAAGGCAAAGTTCATCTCGAGCGTCCTTTCAATCTCTTTTGCGCTTGTTCCAATGTCCCCTGGTTGTTGTCTTGTTAGTACCTTTGTCAAATTTGTAATTGGCGACATGGATGCTACTTGCCACATGTGATTTGGAACAGGGGCTTCTTGAATAACTCCGCCACGCTCTCTGTTTACAGAACTTATCAGCATGTCAACTCTTGAAGAGAAAGAATGAATATTGACCTGCTGTAGAAGTCTTTCCAACGCCGGGAGCACCATGAAGCAACAAGATCAATCCTCTTCCTAGGACCAGTTAACAGTTCAGAACCAACCATTGGAATCATGCATGATGGATGTACCTTTTCCTTTCACGATATCGACCTGCTCGGCCCTCTCTCATTTTGCCTTCTTGTCGAGGAAATGCTGGGTAATGAGTGACTCGATCATTGGCCGATGCCCCTTCTCGAGAACTAGGCGATCAAACGCTGTGATGGGCGGCTTTTTGCTCTGCTTGTCTTCCCCCGCAGCAAGTTTCTTACCGTCACGAAACTCACCCTCATCGGCCGTTGCGGTGGACACCTGGAAGGGTTGGAAGTCCGTGAGAAAGGTGAGATCTAACTGAGCTGCAGTCGGTGCAAAATTAGCATTGACCCAAGAGACGACCAACAAAGGAATGCTTACCCCATTTCCGACTGCGAACAACAAACCCAAAGACACGGTACGACATGATGACGAGCTCGTCATCTGACATTGTAGAGCGCTCTTCTGGCTGAAGCTGAAGTTCCTTGAACAGTTGGGGGATGATGGCCGGGGAAGGAGAATCGTGACGGCCTGTCTTAGCAAGTAGGTTCTCGACGTACTCGCCACGCTGCTTGTCGTCAATGCTGGTGTCGTTATACACCAGCTCATCGCGACAGCAGGCAGCATGGCACTGCGAGTTCTTTTCATCGCCGCATAGGTCGTCACGGACTGGATTGCGAACCATCGCTTCCAAAACGGGCTGCACTAGAGACTGCGCGGACTCATCTTCGACTGAAAAAAAGGTCTCGAAGTCGATAACCACTTGGCTCTCGACCTCGTCCCGGACCCCGAGTGTTGGGCCAGCATAGTACATGTGCCTGACAGCGGCGACTTCAAGAAATTTGGTTCCCCAACGGATAAGCCTGTGTCTCAGTCGATCACTGGCTGGTATTGGCTCGACGTCTTTCCACTCGGCCTCGCCCAAGTCGCTCCTTTTTAGAGGAGGGTGGAAGCGGAGTGGGTAGACTTCAAATGATGCGACCTCTCTCTCGCCTTCAAAACTTTTAAAGTCGAATGTCCGAAGCACTGGTCCTATATGAGTTCCGTCAAAGTCGATGTAGACGCAAGCAATGCTGAAAGCCGCGTTTGAGCTCTTGTCCTTGGAGGTAGTGTCGTATCTTTGCCAAGCAGGAACGACGCGGTGTGCTGGGCTGGTGACGTGGATAATTCGGTACGCCTGCTTGCCATCACTCCCGATTACCTCGAGTCCTGGGCGGTAAAGGTGCCATAGGTCGGATAAGAAGACCTTGTTGCAGCTCGAACCATTGAGGTAGGTTCGCTTGTCTGTAATATGGGAGTCTAGGAACCCAAGAAGACATCCCAAGTGCGTCAAGGCAACCTTGGATTTTGTCTCGTCATCGTCGTCTTCGGTTTCATCCTGTCACTCCTGAACAACCCCCTTTTCAACAGTCGAGGATTCGTCATCCCCCTCATCTGTGGATCTCTGAGATCCATCTTGCGCATCGGTAGTATTACCTTCGACGCCAGCTCCAGCGTTTGTCGCTGCCTTGGGGCCAAACTTTTCCTCCAGCGCCTTGCACCAATCCCGTAACGCCCGTTCACAGTATATGAGCGCTTTGAATGGCCTGATAAAAACCCACGGCATAGCCTTGTATTCTTCGAATGGAGAATCCTCCGCCTCAAGAATTTTGACGAGGATGTTGCAAAGCACGGCAGAGGCGATTCGGATTCTTTCAGGTAGCGGTGCCTGGCCCGTCACCATTGAGGTCGTGTTGATAGCTTGGGGTCTTTCTACCTTACGAGTACGGACCCCGGAGTAGCCTAGCCAGCCTCGAAAAGCTGCCAGGTCGTTGTCGATAATGGGCTCTTCTGTGAGGATGTCGATAATACAAGCGTGATTCCTTTCCACCCCAACTAGCTGCTTGAAAGTAACCCAGTCGACCATGTTGGTTTGAGGCTCAGCGAACTTTACATCTGCGGCCTCGTCATACTCGTCGCCGTCCTTATTGCCACTATCTGGACTGTTGCCTGTGTCGTTCAAGTCGTGTGGCGCCTTCTCTTGGGTGGGACGACGTTCTCGTTGGGCCAGTAACTCGGCCTCCTCTAGTCTTTGCCGCCTACGCTTCTCTATTTCCTCAGCCAGGTAGAGCCGGTCCATCTCCCATTCAAAGTTCTTGCGGACCCGGTCCCGGCGTTGTCCAAAGTCGATGGTGTGATCGAAGTCGTCCATCGTGTCTTACGCAGGAGCACTGGAGATCCCTTGGCACCTATGAGAAGGGTCAAAAGGATCCTGTCGGGTATAGCGTGGCGTGTATTCAGCGATCCAATGGTGACTTCACGGCCCGTAGGGTCCGTCGTGGCTGTCGTCTCGTCGTAACTTGTTTATCATGTCGAAGTCTCCTCCAATTTGATGGCTGGTCTCCCACATCTTTCGGTGTCTATATAGACATTGCTCCATTCGAAGATACTCTTCTTTTTCTTCGCTCAGCTGAGGGCGTGGGGACTGATTTGTAAATGCCTCCTTGTTTGTGTTGGTTTGTTGCTCGAGTTCAAGGATTCTCATCTTGAGCGCCTCAAGCTCGTCTTGGAGACAAGGGACGGGAGGCACTGGCTGTTGAAGCTCGATCTCGTCGACTTTCAAACCTTGCTCAGCCATAGATTCCGGAGCGGGTTGTTTTGAGATCTTGTCATCCTGGTCATGGTCCGAGATGTTGGGCCCGTGGGGGTTCGTAGCTGTAGAATCAGACGCCATCGCGGCAATCCAGCAACGCGGCTGCGAAGGTAGAGGGAGCAACCCTTAGTTTCAGAGTAGGGGATTTTTTCAATAATACGTTAGGAATGAAGGAGATCCTTGAGCAGCCTGGCAGGATCAAGGGGAAGAACGGGGTAAATGATGGTGATTAATGTAGTTCTCAAAGTGGTCGAGCACCATCGGTTAGCAGGTGGCAGAGCCTTGTTTGTCATTTCTGGTACGGACGCCCACAACGACCGCACCTAAATGCCTCAGTTTTTCAGCCGCAGCGTCATAACCTGACAAATCCCGGACCGGCAGTTGATTCATTGGCAAAAAGTGCAAGAATTGCTTACTGTTGGCTGACGTGGTCACAGCCCGCGCAGATATGCACTTGTAACTGGCCTCAAAATAACGCCCAGGTCGTACAGGGGCTGCATCAGTCTGTGGTACAATTTGGAATCAGATCATGTTGAGATTGGGCTGAGCCGCACCCCCGCACTATTGCTTGTTGATGGAATGAGGGAGCTGCCCAAGAAAGCGCCAGGTAAAGCAACAATGCCACAACACAACCTTGTTTCGTCAGGTAACGAAACCAGTCCATCAGTTGTTATTCTTCTTCGCCGTCCTCGACATAACCATGTCTGACCGACCATCTCGCCTCGATAGGCTGCATCTAAGGCCTCCGACGGTGGAATTCATCCAGACTCGCCTTCAACAACACCACGCGGCATTCGTCGACCCTCCGGCCCATTACAACCCGACATCAGAGCGGTACGAGCCGAATAACAAAGCATTGACCTTGATGCCGCGGCCGAACGATGGCGCTCCGATTGTGAAAGGGAACTCGGCCACGACACCCCTGAGCGTTCAGCTTCCAGTTCCAGCCAGCACCATGGATGACAACATGTTCCCCCCAAGGCCGGCTTTGACGGACGCCAAGGCCATGGAGTACTGGGCCAAACTTTTCCCAAAGGCCTTGGCAGAATTCAATGAAACGGATGAGCCAAAGGACCGGAACAAGACTGAATTCAGCATCCGGAACGAGCATGACTGGGACAATATTTACGAAAAGCTTGAAAAGGCGCGTACCAAGTACCAGAGTGAAACGGGGACAGTTGGATGGCTACGAAAGGTTCGCCGGAAAGCCGCTGACCACGCCGCTCCCGTGGCGCAGACGACCAGCAATGTCAAAAAGGTTCTACCGGAAAATTCTTATTCGACTCCTGTGCTAGGCGCTGTTCAGCTTATCTTGGGTGTAAGGTTCTCAAGGATACATAGAAGAATTTCACGCTGATGCCTAATCTTGCTCACGCTGCCAGTGCTGCCGCAGATGTTCGTGGCAAGGTTCTAGAAGGCTTTGATGGCCTTATTCCCATCTTCTCAGATGTCGAGGTGTTTCTGAGCACCTTTTCAAGAGATGTCAACATCAAGAAAAAGGCGGTTGAATTGATGGTCGTGACCCTCGACGCGATAGAGCATGCGATTGGATTCTTTCTCAGCAATGAGTGTGAGTGAGCCTCTGCATCTCGGATCACAACATGGATCTAAAATGGCCCAACTGAAGTACAAAATGATAACGTGTCTAGTTCTACGGGGAGTGGTTGCCCTTGGTCAGGGTAGTGCCTACAAGTCTACATTGCAGAAACGCCTTGCGGCGATTAATGAGAAGAGCCAAAGCCTCATGCAGGAAGCGGCAAAGTCTCACATTTATGAAATCCACCTGTGTAAATGTGACATGGCACTTCAGCCCATTGTAGCCTCACGTGAAATGGATAAAGCTGACAATTCTTCCAAAGACTCCCAGGAGACGATAAGAATTGGACAGCAACTGGTAGAAGGGCAGACCATCATAGCTACTGGCCTCACAGATCTTAAGAACATGCTCGAAGATCATATCAAAAACAAAGATCGTAAGTCATGCATGAGTCCTGATCGCCCTCACGATCCATTATCTAACGCCCTCTGCCCCCTTAAATAGGAGAGATTGAGGCAGCGAAACAAAAGATAGTCATTCTTCAGATTGAGTGCGATAGACTTCGCAGCGTTTCGCCCGGTCTCCAGGGTCCGTCAGTTCCACCACATCCACAACCATATGGACTATCCTTCCAAGAGTCGTGTATCAATCCGATCATGCTACGACAGTTTCTCAGTTGCTACGACGTTGATATCACTGATGCAGCCTTCATCAACGACAAGAGGGCAGAGCTTCCGGCGAGGGAAATGGTTCGGGTCGAACAAATTGTCAGCAGTGAGCTCTTCCGAAACTGGCTGCTATCGCCACGATCAGCCAAGCTCCTAATTCACTGGGATGGTCAATGTCCCAGAGTCACCGCTGGTGTCTCACCACTGTCAGCATTCTGCGTCTCGATGGTACAAACTCTACAAACTAACGACCGCTTTGTTGGAGCTCTCTGGTTCTGCGGGCAACACATCGACCCATCTGAAGGCCCCGTTGGAGGCTCTATGATGCTAGCTAGCTTGATCGATCAACTGCTACGACAACATGCTTTTGGAGTGAAGGTGGATGGCATCAACATCAAGGGCATTGAGCTTTGGGATATGAAGGAGCTCATTGGTCTCTTTGTTTCCCTAGTGCAGCAAGTTCCTGAGACGGTCACGCTTGTCTTTATCATTGACAGTGTCATTCTCTATGAGCGGGACGAGATGGAAGCTTTGGACGTTTTCTCGTGTCTGGTGCGACTAGTGGCTGATTCCAGCGTACGTGCTGCTATCAAGCTCTTGCTTACGAGCGCGCCCGGCACAGATATTGTGAGAGTGGTTTTCGAAAAAGAAGATGTCATATTCAGAGTGGATGGATTGCCGAGGCTTGTGTGGGCACCTAGTGCAGACTGTATGGCTAGAGAGCTGGAAGGTGGACTAACCCAAGGCTATTGAACAAATTGAAGACGAATCACCTACTGCAGGCGTTCACAGCTTACCCCTCTAGATTAGCCAGTACTTAAAAAGAATAGAGTCTGCTTATACTTAGTAAACTAGGTATATCATAGCTTCTAAGTTATAGCTAAGTAATTCTCTACTTTACTCCTTTATTAGGGCCTTAAATACCTAAGCAAGTATTACTTTCTATATACTTAACTTAAGAATCTCCTTAATCATAGTTAAGGTTAAAAAAAGATATATTATAGTTTATAATAAATCTAAACCTAGGGAAAGAGGCCGCCAAGTATCATCAGACTAATCCCGCACTCGTTCTTATAAGAGACTAGGTGTATTTGTAACCCCGGGGTTGAATAGCCCAGCCGAAAAATGAGGTCGGAAGCAAAATGGAGTGATGGCTCTATCAATGATAAAGACAATACGTTAGGTGAAAATTCAAGCTGATCCTTTCAAGTATCTTGGGGGAAGATCTACATACCCAAAAGAGCTGGGCTTATCCCTACAAGCCGTCCGTACGTGCAAAAGTTCCCGAGCAACGTTTAGATGATCAAACCTGAACAGACTCGTTGCGCTTCTAACATGGCTCTTAGCTCACAGCATCGGGATGTGAAATTGCGTATGTATAGAGTACGGCCCCTAAAGTCGGGGATTATCAAAACGAAAATTTAAAGACCTTCCCACTGTAGAAGTGATCGGCAACTGACTCCATCCGTCCTCGGGACTCTTTCTTCTTCTGGAACAACAAGATGGGGGACTCCTGTTGCGACAGTCACCCCCATGAGCGAAGCCTGGTCAAGTGCTAGAGATTGAGGATGCCGGCAATAAATATGCGCTTAAGCTTGGCGGCGACGTTATGAGTTTTCCTGAGCTCTAGCATTAATAGCTGATGAACTCTGTCTCGGCTCTTCCATCACCCGCATCCTAATGGGAATCCAACAGTAGTGGGCCTATCACCCCAATTGCTTACAATTGCGCCATCAGGCCTGGCAATGACTATTTGTCTCAATGGAGCCACCTGAGCAAGGATCTTCGGCATGCGTTTCCCAGGGCCAGGATAAGGAGAGAATTGGTGTCTGTGACGTGAGCGTTTGGTGTACTTAAGAATACAACCACCTCAGGTCTGAGATTACCCCCAGTCCTTACCATTTCCACCTTGACATCACGCCCGGAGGCCATCGTGACTATGAATGCTTCCAAAGATGACTCCGTGGTGGAGGCCGGGCCTCACCACGCTGGATCCAACGACTTTTACCCTCGACGACGACGAATTTGGCACCACACGACATTCTTCAACGCCTTCATCATTGGCGCTGTGGGTTTTCTTGCGCCCGGACTATGGAACGCCAT
Organism: Fusarium neocosmosporiellum; assembly: GCA_006518225.1. Classification (NCBI taxonomy): domain Eukaryota; kingdom Fungi; phylum Ascomycota; class Sordariomycetes; order Hypocreales; family Nectriaceae; genus Fusarium; species Fusarium neocosmosporiellum. Next base: position 38,549 of record SSHR01001667.1, read on the forward strand.
GAACTCACTCGGAGCTGGCGGCGCACAAGAACCTTACCTAGTCAATGCCGCTAATGCTCTGGTATTCGCGCTGATGGGGATTCTGTGTCTATTTGGGGGCCCCATCGCAAATCGTATTGGTCTTTCTTGGACTCTATGCCTTGGTGCTGTCGGATACCCCGTTTATTCTGCCGGTCTTTACACCAACAACCGCTACGGGAACGAGTGGCTTGTCCTCGTCGGTGCTGTGGCCTGTGGTGTCTCGGCAGGACTGTTCTGGGCCAGCGAGGGTGCAGTGGCACTGGGATACCCTGAGCCTGGAAAGCGAGGGCGATATATGAACATCTGGCTCTGGTTTCGAACTGGTGGACCACTCTTGGGGGGTGCAGTCGTCCTGGCTCTCAATAACGATGCGAGTGCTAAGGCCAAGGGCAAGATTGACCCCAAGGTCTACCTCATCTTTATCGCGCTGCAGTGCGTTGCTGCACCTGTTGCACTCCTCCTATCTCCGCCTGAGAAGGTACAGCGCGCAGATGGAAGCAGGGTCATCGTCAAGGCGGAGAAGAGCTTCAAGGCCGAGTTCAAGGCCTTATACAATGTCTGCGTGCGCAAGGACATCTTGATCCTGTTGCCCGTATTCTGGGCGGCGTACTTTAATCAGTACAACAGCAATTTCCAGACGTACTACTTTGGTGTCCGAGCTCGCGCGCTCATCGGCTTCGTCATGAACTTTGGTGTCTTACTCTCGTCCCAGATCGTGAGCTCGTTGCTCGACTACAAAGGACTTGTTATTAAAAAGCGCATCGAGTACGGCTTTTGGTACGTTGTCATTTGGCACACCATTGCCTGGGTGTATGCCTGGGTCATCCAGGAGAAGTACACAAAGACAGACCCTGCCTGGGACTGGGAGGACAAGGGTTTTGTTGAGGGCTTCTTTGTACTCTGTCTTTGGGAGTTCTCTCGTCAGGCGTTGCAGAACTGGCTGTACTACTTCCTCGCCACCAAGACGGACAATATCTCTGAGCTGAGTCGTTTCTCGGGCATCTTGCGAGGGCAAGAGAGTTTTGCTCAGGCCATTAGCTTCGGAATAAACACGAGAAAGTGGTACGGGGGTCGAGTGCCCATGGGCATCAATACCGTCCTTCTTGGTAAGTTTGATCCCAAAATATGGATGATCAGGCCGGATAACAAACGAAATAGCCCTGGCTGCGTATCCTACCTGGCTGGCGATGAGGCAGCATGACCCTGTCAACAAGGAGACGGAGAGCGACAGCGGAGAAACCGCTGCCACAGTTCCCGACAATTTGACAACGGACGTCAGCTTATCCAAATAGACAGGTCTCGGGAAGGACTATCCACACAGTGCCGCGAGATATTGATGAGGAGCCTGATACCCTTGGGCTGGGTATCATGTGCCCCTAGATCGATGACAGGTGCAGAATCCACTGGCCTGACTTCTTAGAGGCGCCAGTCCTCATAAATTTGGTAGTTAATAGACTCACCCGTCCCCTTGTGTACTCCTTCCTCGTCCTCCCAGGAATGGCCCAACCGTTTCTCCCCAGGGCCCATGAACAACCATGAACACCGCTTTTGGACATTTTAATATGGATACAACGTCTGGAGACGGAGAACTATTATGGATTGGTAGCCTGAAAATGCCCTGGTCAAGATGTGATTTGATAGGGGTTCTTCGGAATGCTCTGCTCATGCGCCCAGTAAAGAGGCATAGAAAACGCTATTGATCGATGGTTTCGTTATTATAAACAATTTCGCCTATTTTTGCTGTCTCAATTTCTTTCGCTCACTGTAAGACAGGGCAACACCTCGTACCATGGTGTGGAAAGATTAACGATTAAATTAGATACCTACCAAGAAGTTTTCAAATGCCTCAGGGTCAAATACATCGATTGCGAGATGCCCCTCGAAATGAGTTGGCAGTTCACACGCTAGACGACCCTGCGGAAGAGCGGATGATGAAGGTTGAGATCGCGATGCAGCTAAAGTTTACACAACCGATTGATCTGTTGATTATGTCGTATATGTCATGGAATCTTCCAGTATAAAGGAAATTCCTATGGATATAATACTTCATTTCTAAAAAATTGAAAAAGGCTATGGGCAACCATTTGTTTGGTGGTGGGAACATTTGTTTTCGTCGATAGCAGATGCAGGTCTTGAGATTGAAAGGGGCTGTGAACCATGAACGGCAGCTGATAGATATGGGATGAAGAAAGTACGCCTATAGGAACAATCGGTATCAACATATTTATTCTTGCGATGAAATGGTGGCATAATAAGGCTTGTGGTTACTGTGTTATGTATTGGGTGGCAACTAAATCGCCAGCCGCTCTCTCCTCTAGGCTCCCCTTGTGCTGTACCAACGTACAGTTCAGCGTCTAACGAACAGCTTTATAACGTCCAACATCCCAAGAGCCCTCAGTGAGGATAATTGCCTGCTTACATCCTTGCTCGATCGTCAGGAAGCAATTTCACCAATCCAGGATGTAGTTCGTCAACGGAATTGCATCCTATCAGGCGCATATTCCTCTCTAGCTCGTCTTTGAAAATTCGCATTGCTTTCTCGACACCCTTCTGGCCATACCCTGCCATCGCATATAGGAATGGGCGACCAATCCCAACTCCGCGAGCACCAAGACATAGGGCTTTAAGAACGTCGGTACCTCTCCGAATGCCACCATCCATGTATACCTCGATTTTATGCTCAAGTCCACGCTCTCGCAATATGGGCATGACCTCGGCGAGGACTTCGATGGGGGCTTCGGCGTATTCAAGCTGGCGGCCGCCGTGGTTGGAGAGAATTACGGCGTGGACGCCATACCTTACTGCTGTAAGGACGTCCTCGACCCGCTGTATGCCCTTGATGATGATGGGCATCTTGGTAATGCTCTGAAACCAAGGGATATCTTCCCAAGCAAGGCTTGCGTTCGTGGTAAGCGAAGGATCTAGCTCGGTTGCTGGGGCATCCTCAAACTCGTCGGTGTTGCTTGTATCACCTTCGTGGTGCAACCGCAAAACTCTTTCCCTACTACCCAGGTGAGGGTTATCAACGGTGATGCAAAGAGCCTTGCAGCCAAGTCTCTCGGCTTTTTCAACGGCATTCCGTGTGGCGATGCGGTCCCTTTTTACATATAGCTGAAACCATTGACTTGCATCCGGGGCCCTGGCGTCAGTAATATCCTCGACAGAGCATGATGAGTACAATGGTATCATTTGCACGATACCATGGTTGTTGCTTGCTCTTGTTAGGACGACTTCACCCTCTGGATGGCCCAGCTTGGCACTAGCTGTAGCAGTGACATAGATGGGAATTGTAGTCTTTGTCCCCAAGAGAGTTGTCGATATATCGACATGCTCGACATTGACGAGCACTTTGGGACGGAAACGAATACGTTGGAACGCAGTCATGTTTTCCTTGAGGGTCTGATAGCACGAATGAGTTACGCGGCACACTACTCGGATAGTCAATGGGATGCAACCTACGAACTCGTCTTCTGATCCTGTTGAATAGTACTCCCATGGCTCTCTTCTCATCGTTTGTTGAGCCACGACTTCAAAATCTCTGATGGTGAGGCACTGTGAGAGTGGTGGTTTCTTATTAACGGCGACTTGGCGTTCTTTTTGCTCTTGTAGGCTGGCATCTTCCACAACCTCGCTGGAATCAATAGCACCTAACTTCTGGGAAGGATCGAGCCATTTATCGAGTATATCTTTTGAATGAACAAGGTTGAATCTTTGGGTAGCGTCTTTGCCCTAGAGTCGTGGAAATGTTAGTCTTCACCATCCAGGTCAAAGGCCTTGTCAAACAGACATACCGCGTGCATCAGGATGACTCTACGGCCTCCAGGGTGGTCTATTCCAAGAAAACATCACATCCGACGTTAGTAAGAATGCTCTCATGTCATCGTCAAGTTCAAAGATTTGATCTCAGTCTAGTACTCACGTGGAAGGAACTTGGTTAGATCGTAGACTTGGTTCTGCGGTCATCTTGTAAGCTCAAGTTCTCCCAGTTGCGGATCCAACCTACATGTATGACAAGCCAACAGGACTTGGCATTGTTATGCTTAGCGACTTCGGAGGGAAGTAAAGCCATTTTGGATCAGTGCATGGCTTTCCTATACATGCAGTGAGAAGAGACTCATATGTAGTTCGAGTTATCGACACGGACTCACGCGAAAGCATACCAGAAGTGCCACGATATGGAAAGAACCTACCGGAAAGTTTTGGTGGCATTCGGCGCGTGTTTTGTGATTTTATATCTTGACAAGAAATAGGGGTCGGAGCGGATTTAGACATGATGTGCGAGTGGGGGCGAATGGTGCAATAATAAGGAGTTAGCAAATAGTAAAATATCTACTGGATTTACCTCCTTATCGTCTGATAAATCGTCAAGTTAATGCCTATACATAACTAGCTAATAATTAGACTAAACAGCGAGTTTAATAACGTCATCCGCTTGGACGACACTGACGTTCGTGTTATTGCAAAGATGTCCGCCCTGCGAAATATAAAGACTGGCTTAGTTATTCTCGATTTGAGGCGGGTCCTGAACATGCGAACTGGTAGGTAGGATTGTATTGATACAATGATTGCGCTGACGTGGCCCAAGGTTAACCTCCATCGATCGCCTTCTGAGAGAGTTAGGCGCCGCCATGGATGGTTCGCCGGCGCAGAAGGTTCTGTCTTGGCCTTTATCTTCTCCCGAGCAGGAAAATATCGGCTTTACCCAAAGCCACTCACAGGTGGTTGTGTGCCATGTCGTTGATCCCCTATGACTATGTCACTGTGTGCTGCCTCCTAAAGTTTCGGTCAGATTGAAATTATCTCTGAACGCCCTTAGGCCTCCCTTAATTCGCCCAAGTCCAGCTACAGTCAGAAGACGTCCCAAGACTAACCTCCACTGATGCCCGTAAGCCTTGGAACGCTGCTCCCATTGCCTATCGAAACGCTAGTGAATGCCGACGGAGCAGGGTCGTGCTATCTTCCTCGAATATCCTCGCTTTCAGAAGCAGCGGTTCATCTCCAGTATCAAGGCCATGCCGACAGACGGGGGGTGGGACAACAGTCTTTGACTGGGATCCATGGGAGGAGCTGAAACGTATCTCCAAATTCTTGAGTCTTCTATTATAGTGATGCTTCCTACCTACCTAAAAGCTCTCCTAATACGTGACCAATTCTAATATTCTTAGCCACTAGATCTCACTGAAACAATTGAGGCATGCAGCCCTCCTCCAAATGAAAAGGTTGCCCGTTCATGCCATAGGTCACTGTCAAGATAGCTCTGAAAGAGAGCCTAGCTTATCACGGGGAAGGCTCTAGCTATAGAATCAACTCGGACCGTCATGATAGCAGTACTAAGATGGCCTATCTCCCTGTATACAGCAATAATAACCAAGACTAGCATATGTTGCTGCCTTGACAAACCGGCGCTACCCAGTTCGTAGTCGCGTTGGATGGGTGGGCATCCCACTCTGCCCTCGATTGAGAGTTGAAGAGTAGTCGTGAGGCTATACGAAAAATATAGAATGCGGAGAGACTCCGTACCCTCGGTTATGCACTAGAATCACATGTAAGTACAGCCTCAAGCAACCCACCCCGTCTGCAATGCAACGTCAAGGAAAGCCACTCCAGTGCTGTGCCTCTTTCAACTATGCTGATTCTAGAAGTAGCCGAGCTAACCTCAATCGCATTTAGTAACCATCGCAGGAGATAGAGAGGCCTCCCTGAGGTGTTTGAACTTTCAAGAGAAACTGCGCCACTCCATCGTGCAGTCGCAGCAAGCTTTTAAGCTCGCTTGGACTGTTCAAAAAATAGGTATATATACTTGGTTGTTGCCCACGCTCCCAAGGCTTGGAATGATAAGATTCCTTTAATGCTCAGTAAACTTCCTCGAACCTCATCCCAAGATGCCCACCGCAACAGTTTTGACTGGTCATAGAGCCGCCATTACCAATTTCGGCCCCTAACAACGACCTACTCGGCACCAACATCATGCACCACGGTAACAGGCCACCTTTACTTGGGAGTGACAGAAGAGCCGGGCATACTTTGAGCTTATCCCGCCTGTACCGCCGTTCAGACATTTGGCGATTGCATACCATCTGGAGACGCTTTCGATAAGCTCATGACTGATGTATATGCCAAGATCTTCAAACATGGATTCTATCATTATTACTCTCCCGGTCTTTACTGCCCCGAAGGCTGGACCACTGCTGCTGCCATGGTCAACCAGGCAGGTCCTTCACAGAGATCTCGGGGTACTTGACGAAGAATTACTCAGGATGGCTCGGTAACTGGGAGCCCGGCAGAGCACAGCCTTCAGCTCCAGGAGAGGTTTGGAAACAAGTCCTGCAGCCCTCTGAGACTCTCAAGATATGTTGCCCGAGGTAATTGAGTTATACTTCCACTTGTCATGTTCACACTGATGAGTTTACAGCGGCTTCGAAGACGACAATAATGGTGATTGCTACTCGGTTCTGGGCCCAGTACCTTCTTACGGCTTCACAGAAATTTGTGGGTATTACGCTTATAGCGAGCCAACACCCGTTGGTACTCAGACAATTCACAACTCAGTCATCACTGTCTGGAATACGATCGGCGTGAAAACCCTCACCCGTGCCCTCGAGACTTGAGGGTCTGAAGGTGGCATTGTCGCAACGAGGGTTCTAGCAGTAGCGCTAATTCATAAGGACTCAGATCTTGAGTTGTCAGGGGGGAGAAAGAATCATGAGAAAAGCGCGGCTTTGGGGAGGTCGATGTTTCAAGAAACGACGCTTTTACGTCTGGTACTTTTCATTACGATATTGGTGTCTTAATTTTAGGCAAAGAGAAATGTCTCAGTTCCGACTTTGTTCGACACTTGTTTAAGTTGCGTCCTAGTCCACCTCGCGGTGCTGACTCTGACGCTTCCTCTTTGTTAGTAGTGAAGCCGCGGTCGAGATGGCATTCCCTAAATTATGGTTTTCCGAGCCAGGACTCAGGGATATATATATATATATTGAGCAATACAATGTAGTGTAAGTCTGTTTCATATGTAGCTTGCTTCAAAACTCTTGCTCAACGCCTCGGCGACCCTTCATTGATGACCATATAAACCTTGTGGTGTCCAACCGATTCCAGCCGAATTCCCGCATCAGCGCTCGACCTCGCATCAAAAACACAGCCTCTAGGATCCGCACGCATTGAATGGGCCTGCATCATCTCGAGAACTTTGCGGACTTGCCCATGGTGCTCTTCAGGGGTGCCCGCAGAGAATACGAGAATGACATTGCTAACCGACAGGCAGAACGTCTGATCGACGTCCGGAGTGGCGTCGAACGATGCCTTCAGCTCTTGGTTCGAGTGACGAGTTTCCAGACGGGTGAAATAGGTGGCATCTTGAGCCTTGTTGAAAGCTGTGGGATGGGTCGGGTTCCAGACGGCGACGTTTGTCTCGCCTGAGATGCCTCCTGCGACGTGGATGGCCCCGTTTTCGGCGATAGAGAACTGATCCGAACTAGAAGCCATGCTAAAGATAACAGCTGAGTTGGAGTTAGAGAGAGGGATGAGGTAGGGACTTGGTATTCTGCTAACCGGTGCGGGAGCCGTGAGGAGTGACGAAGACGATAGCGATTGGCAGTTGGAGAGAGGTTCAAAAGAGCTTCTCCGCTCCGCAGGAGATGAATCTGCTGACTGGCTACATCCTCATGCTCAAGTGGGGCTGTCATTCCATTCTCGGTCAAGGCCCCCATCTCCTCTCCTCTGCTTCTCTCCTCATTGCTGCTAGCTAGACCGACAGAGACCCCCAGCATGGCACTACAAGCTGCTTGATAAAGAGTATAAACAGACTTTGCTCCTTCTATTTTGGAACTTCTATCCAGTTGGCCCCGGAAGAGATAATGCCAGAATCTCACAGAACCCTTACGTACGTTTATGACTCTTAGCAACATGCGGGCTTCCGATTGTCTGGGCCATTCTTCAGTTTAACTGCCGTTCTAGCTTTCCAGCCCCGTTCTTTAGCTTATTATACAAGATAAATAGGTACCCACTGTTTCTTGTGACCCAAGTCTTTGCTTATTCTTGAATACCGCAATGGATCCCCTCCCCTACCGTTTAGAACTTGAACTGTCATGCCGCCTACTCTATGATTAGATAACACAACTCTATGTACAATATCTCCGTTGCTGCTCCTCTCTCCCACCTCCCTGGCTATCCCCGCTTGTGTATCTGAAGACTGCCTGAGCCAAGATGGCTGGCGTATGATTGACGCGACTTGCATCAAGTAAACACGACTCACTATCGAGGCGATTCATGTTTGAGGCGGAGACTTTGCTGTGTTTGCGATAAGACAAGATATCGTGTTCTAAGCAATCTATGCGTATTGGGATATCACACTGAAACTTCCGTCTCTAATCATGAACATACAGTGTGCTTAATCCTTCTGATCTAGGTCTTTGATCTTTTCCTCATCAACCACCTTTCCTTCAATCTCAGTATCAGCTTCAAAGCGGCCAGACTTTCCCAGAATTCCCTTAGCCACTCGAACCATACTATGACGTCCTTCCCAGAGTGGGAAAAGACCAACCGCAATGGAACTGCCAAAAAGCCAGATGATTCCTACAACGACCCATCCGGTGAAGAACTCCTTGGAGAAAACATAAGATGAACCATACATTGGCATTGGCCAAAGTACAAGGAGCGCCAGTGTCATGCAGACTGTCATGATCTTGGCCGTTTTAGAAGCCTTGTTCAACTTTGCCTTGTCTTCTTCGGGGGCAACAACAGTAAATGCCGCCGGTGGGGAGGCATTTTCGGAATCCTCCATAAGATCAGACAAGTTGGAGTCTTCAATCTGTTTGATGGCTGCCATGGAAGACCAGTCATAGCGGTCTGGTCCAAACACGAAGGTGAAGAAGGGTACGAAGATGACGGGACTGAGTAACGCAACAACATTGCCCGCAAGCATAGGATTGTTGGCACCAAGGTTGTCAACATTCAACACGCCGTCGTATTCTCTCGCGCAGGTGACTGTCCAGGCAATGAGTGCGCAGCAAAGTCCAAGAACCGGTGAGCATGCCGCAGCGATCCAGTTCTGTCGAGTCCAAAGCAGAGTCAGGGTGGCAGGGATCACAGCCGCAGAGATCATGACGCCCATCCACAAATAGAGCCAGCCCATACTGATGCCCGCATAGTGAAGTCCTACGCTGAAACCGGCCATGATGGTGCCGTATGCGACGACACTGGAGTGGGACACGGCAATTAGACGATTGCCAGAGGCACGAGGGTTGATATAGGTTCTACACAGCGCGTTAGCAAGATCAAAATAATGGGAAATTATAAGAGTCTTACTGGTAAACATCATAGGTGAAAATGGAGGAGACAGCAATCAGCTGGGCCGACGTTGCTGATGTGACGGCCATGAATATCATGATAAGGGTGCAGATGGCGCCTGACTTGCCCAACAGGCCTACAGCAGCATACGGGAGCACCAAACCTGCCGTCACATCTGCCGGATCCATACGGTTCGGGTATGTCGGGAAAGCTGGGTTTGTCTCCAGAGCCAGGGCACTGAGGCCCATGGTTGTAGCGCATAGCCAGGGAATAGCAAACCAGGACAAGCCGCCAATGATATATCCAGGCAGTGCAGACACCGGATGAGCCGCAATGGCTTTGTTATAGTAACCTGATGATGGGTTAGAGATGTATCCTGTTGACGGAGACTCATGCATACCATTGTCCATAAAGACGGTTCCAAAGTTGCCAACAATGTTGATGACAAAGAAGATGATGCCCTCCCTTGATCTCATGGTTAGGTAGGAGCCTTCGGCATTTCCTTCTACTGGATGAGAGGCTGCAGCCTTGACGAGAAGATTGTAGACCTCTGATGGGGAACCAAGCTCAGTGCCACCAGCATATGCCGTGAGGGCGAAGATGAGGATGATGACCAGAATGACAACCGTGTGAACCTAGAACAGAGCAGTCAGAACGATAGGCTCTCATTTTTGTGACAGATTTACTCACGTAATCAGTAAGAAATGTCGCTTTGATGCTACATCTTTCGTCAGGACAGCTGATGGCACAAATGCGGTTGGATCACATACCCTCCAAACATTGTGTACAGAACGACACCCAGCGGCAGCAGAAAACAAGCGGCAGCGGTGTGCATGCCGGTGAGAGATGTCACGACGGCGGAACCTCCGGTCAACAGCATGGCCGTCACGAGAATGTTCGTGAATAACCCGAAGCAGATATAGACGCAATGCGTGATGCGACCTGGGAGGGTTAATGAAACCCAGGCCATGCCCATCAAGGGATCCTGACTCACCATATCGAGCACGAATGACTTCCAAAAAGGTATGAGCGTTTGGTGCTCTTCTCTTCAATTCGATTGCAATGGTGGCAAACAGGATGATCTGGACTGTTGCACCTGAAGCGTACTGCAATCATAGGTTAATATTAACGAAGCGGCTGAAGGCCAAGCTCTCACATACCCAGAATGGTCCCGAAACGCCATATCTGTAAGCAACTCCAGATGATTGCAGGAGTGTCGCCGCCCAGGTCCAACTAGAGACAACAGCAGAGGCGACCAGACCAGACTTGACTGTTCTGCCAGCCGTGTTGAACATTTCCGAGGTTTGCTGTTCATTGTTGTACCTATCAAGTCAGCCAAGACCATGTGGATGCAGCAATACTTCAATACCTCTTCAGGATCCATGTCGTCAAGATCATGCCCAATGAAAAGAGAAATCCAAGGCCAACAATGATGCCGTATCCGTAGGCTTGGCTCAAGGGAGGCTCAACAGTGCCGGAAGATGGGCCACCGCCACCAGCCATGATTGCGGATTCTTGTGAAACAAACGATTATTGCTTTAACAAGACAATTGCAGCGATCAAGCTCATTTGGCCAAGATCTTTACCCAACTGCCAAGGCTCACACTTTATAACAAAGTCTTGGATGCATGTTTCACAAACATGTTCATGCTCTTGGCGATAAGTAGACTCATCCTGATTGGACAATGCCGGGTTAACATGACTGTCCAAAGGCGTGGGGTAATAATTAAGGTTGCAATCCGGGCGGAGATGTCAGTGAAAATGGCTTGGACAGAGCAGATAAGGCTGATCCAAATCACGATAAGGGCCTTTTCGACGCCATGATTTGTCTGTTCGTAGGCGTTATCTTCTTATCTGCCAGTGATCACCGTTCTCTCCTATGGCCGCCGGCCCGCTATCTCGGTGCCATCAGCAAACTCTCTGTCGAGATACCGATGTGATTGGTTGCCAAGATGCGGGGAGGTTTTGACCGTGCAGTTTGAATAATATTCCGATTGACAGCATCTGGGGTTTCCCACAGGGGGAAGCCGACCGGCGGCCACACCTATCAAGCTGATTTTATTGATAGGTAGTCAATGCTTCTGCATTCTTTACGTACGTATCATGTATGTATCTCGCTTCTCATACTAATTGAACATGCTCTAAGACATCATCCTAAGACCTATAGACTGAAGCTTTTGGGTTCTCGGCGCATGACTGATGTATGCTACGACTAGCATTCGGACGAGATCATAGCCGATCCTGGTAGTCGTCGGTCGTGCACAACGCTACACTGAAGAGCGTAGAGGTAGAGATGAGATTTCGCCATGCGTCTGGAGTTTGCATTCCAAATGAGCCATAGGACCCTATTTTTTTACCTGCCCACCACGTAGCCCGGAAAGGGATCCTTGCGCGTGTGATCAATTAAAAGAAGTCAATGTTTGATTGGTTCGGACCGGGGTTTTCTCTGGTCGAGCTCAAGGCCAAGGTCGACCTGCAAGTTAGCCGTGACCATGTAGCCAAAACGGCCAAATGTCTCGGCGTGCCCGTGATGCGGAGTTCTGGAGAACTCATGCAAAGTAAACCCAAACCCATCAGGTCATACATTGGTTACTGCCGCCGACCTGAGCCAACCTTTGAACCCGTATCAAGCACACGCACAAACGGGCGGCTCGCAATGCACGTGCATCCACGGTCCCTGATAAGTAGACTACGTACTTCTATAGGCCTGCGGTCTTGAAGTAAAAATCTCCGCGCTATCTCTCGCCGCCGACTAGAAGCCAAGTCCTACGTGCACAGCTCGGCCCTCTTCCTCGTTTCATAGAATTTCTAGTGGTGTTGGTGCCTCCAAAAACAGTATTGTAAGGCTGAAAAGGTAGCAAACAAGAGATCTCAGTCTGCTAGCCTTAAACAAGGCCAACCCCTCAAACGCCGGGCTTTTTCTTACGCCACAATGTCCGTTCATCAGTTCATAACCTCATACGGAAATAGTAGCCAAATGGCGCCAGAAACAATGCGTAACAGCCTGGGTAGTGACCCAAATCGCCAGAAGAAGCCGACTCCTCTTCCTTGTACATGGTTGCCAAACAAGTAACGAGATGGAAGTTACTGGATAAGATATCCTCGATTATGTATGGTAAAGCTAGTATTTACAGAATGATACAGCAATAGCTTCGTGAGCCCTCATGGGTTCTTTCCATCTATTGCGGTTAAGCCCTTCCGGCACGCTCCTTTGCATCAATTAACTCCTCTCCTCCAGATGCTTTCACCTTCGATGCGTCCATCAAATGATAGCGGCCATTGTCGTATGCGTCTAGCACGACTTGACGGAAGTGTACTTGCAAGAGGCGCTGACACCGGAGCGCAGCTCCTTAGGCTCCTTGCCGGGGGTGGTACCCTGGTACTCAGTGCAGATCTTCTTGACAGAGGTAGCGCAAGTGCCAGAGATGGTAGCCTTGTCGCCCTTGTTGGAGTTGATACCAGTGAGCAGCTTGCCGTTATAGGCCTTGACGTTCTTGACGACGACATTGCGAGTACCCATCTTCTTGCAGTTACCGCAAGATCGGTAAAGCTTTCCGAAGTCGACGACAGTGAAGCCGTCGATGGTAACAGTACCGAGACCGTTGTGCTGGACAACCTTGTCCTCAGCTCCGGTAGCACCGCCGCCCTTAACAAGAGCGTTACCGTCGCCCTTGAGGGTAAGAGCATCCTCGCAGACCTTCTTCCACCAGACATTCTCGATAGTGCAAGAGCCCTTGCAGTGAACACCCTCAACCTGATCGGCGCCGATGATGACGTTCTTGAGGGTAGCTCCGTTCTCAAGGATGAAAACAGCATCCTTATCGCCGCCCTCCTTCTGGCCGGTGCACTTCACACCACGGCCATAGGTCTTCATCTTGCCGTCAAAGGTTCCCTTGATGACTTGAGGCGACTTGTAGGTGACGGAACCCTTGGAGGCGGGGATGGGGAATGAGGCGCGCTTCTCGAGGGCTCCCATGGTGTTGGGGGTGATGTTGCCCTGAGGAGTGGCGATGGCGGCAGAGGCAAAGAGCCCGGCGATGACCATGGAGAACTTCATTTTGACGGTGGTGAGTCGGTTTAGTTGGTAGAGAAGTGTTGAGTTGGAGAAGTTATGGGAGGTAAATATGAATCAGCGAATGAATGAGTGTATAACCACCAGGGTCAACGAGTGTAAGGAGTCGAAAGGTTTGAAAAGAGAGACAAAAGATGGCAATGAGGAATGGGGGAGAAGCCTCTGCATCGGACGGATGAGCTTAGAGCTTTATATACAGGAAATCTCTTGCTGAACCTTTGATATCACAACTCATCCAACTCCTGTCTACCCTGGCTTTGCAATACGAGCTTTTCAGCCTCGGTTCACGGGTCAGCCCAAGCCAGGAGTTTCAGATCGGCCTCATTAATACGGGAGTACCCTGCCATTGGCGGAAATTTTAAACCAAAGTGAGGGTCTCTCCATCGACTCTTCCAGAGCCTGTCACCTGTCATTGTGGGGCCAGTGCTTTGGGACGTTGACCAGGGATCGGTCATCGGCATGCACCCCTGACATTTCACCAATCACTGCTACGAATTACACTCCGCGATGTCAGATTATCATTCAAGTACTAAGAAAGGTACGATTATGAGATTTTGATGATGCTAAAACTGGGGAACAGTAGCCCTTGAAGATAAATAACGACTCCTTTCCATCTTCAATCCGAGACCAGAGCGGTCAGTCCGGAACGTGCCCCGTAAGGCGTAGCCCTGTTTAGTTAGCACCCCATTTGCGGAAATGAGATGGGTTCACCCACCCAAACATCCTGGGCCGTCTGGTCCTTAGTGTTAAAAAGAAGCTTCATTGAGGCTGATTTGGTGGGAAAATATGAGCATGCGAGTGACATGCTAGTGGTATGCTCGCGTAAAACGACAAGTCTAACTCAAGTGCCAAACCATCCAGTGTGCCAAAGCGTCACCGTTCTTTGACGATGCATGAAATTGAAGCCAGGGGTATGACCCATGCCATGCTCCTCGACTGGGTTTATCGGAACTCTCGGCGATCTCACGTTCACCCTTCAGAATCTCCAATCGCTTACCAAATCTGGCCATTCCCTCGTAAATCCGGCCGTGGTTCCGAAAACCAGTTCACCCTTTTCGTGTAGGGTAGGCTTTTTGTCTCACCCTCTCCATTCAGTATCATCCTTGCAGAACGCTCAGATAGTGACATGGAAATTTCCATTTAATAAATGAAGAGAGAAGGTTTCATGCGGGTTTCCATACTCAACATGTGTTCCATGAAGATTACGAAAGATAGGTCACGATACCTAATAAAAAAACCGAATGTCAAAGTTTCCCCCCCTAAAGCCGAGTACTAGGTTGAGAGTGGCCGTATAAGGAGTTTCAGCGAGAGGTCTAGCCTCGTTCGTGTCTATAGGGATGTTGGACTATAGGGGTGTTGGAGCGACAACATCACGCGTCGAAATACCAACTATAATTCAACACTGGAGGCCCTTCATCGACGCACCTTGCATGTTCGAGGTCGGGATTGCATCAGCGAGGACGGCGGTTGCAGGCAATCTAGACGCGAGGCGTCTGGAAACGACAGGGGCTGGCGAGGAGGAAAGCCACCATGTGGAAGAGGCTGTTGAAGAGAGTAAAGGGGCGAGATGGTTGCCTTCTTGCGCCTATCAAGTTACTCTTGGTCGGGCGCCTCGACTAAATCGATGAACTCTTCTCCGCCTGGCGAACGTGAGGCCAGTTAGCATTTATGTCGCCATTGTCCTGCTTTGGAAGCCAATGAGGCACTGGAATCACTAGACCACCAAGTATTCTTTCCGAACGCTCGCAAATGAGAGAGACTCGAGAAGCGAAACGATCTAGGGACATCCAGGCGAAAGTAGGTGAAGGGTTAGCACAAGAAATATATCAGGGCATTCGGCTTGTTCTTGAATGTTGTTCAAGACATAGCAGAGAACCATCTGCCACAACCGCGCCCAGCTGTCCTTTTCCATTGCGTTGTTAGTTCTGACATCCAAGTTCGCCAGTCTTCGCGATTTTTTGAGTCGTTGACTGAGGTGAATCTCTAGTTGCCTCATTGGCTGTGTCCAACATTAAGAGCGAGAGATCTCTATTGCACCATGCCTACATTGAAATACACTCCAAGATTCAAGTAGAGGACTGATAAAGAACAAGCTCCATCCTTCACGCCATTGGCAATACTCACCTTGTCAGATTACCCTGACGTCCCCTCTTCAGGCCGCTTGCTTGTTTAACTTCATCTGAACGGCACATAACCAAACTGTCAAGATGCAGAGAAATCTGTCTATCTTAGTGGTGCTTGGCGCCATCAATGTTGCAGGGGCTGCCGATTTTGCGCCTTCTTCTCTGTGTTTTACGTATGTTTCGACCTTCTTGGAGCTAGTAACCACTTTTGTCGTCCTCCCAGAGGTTCTGAATTATTCGAGCTTTCCATTGGACGAGGCATCATCTTGACGAGGCATCATCTTTCGGCCCCTGCCTGTCACCACCTTGTGCATCTGCTCAGCCACCAACTTCTACTCGGCCATCTTTGGACCTCTATGAATCGTCTACCACTGGAGAAACTTCTCGAGCGACCGCCGGTAGTTCAGCCATTTTGGGAGATTGTACTTACTCCAGCGGAATCCAAGCGTCCGAGCCCAGTCGCTTCTAGAGCTCCTACCGGCTTTATCACGACCAGTTTCACATCCTCCAGCCGATCGTCAGTTGAGACCAAAATCCAAACCCCCGATTCCAGTGCTCAGCCTGGTGCCTAAAGACCTCTGTCACCACCAAATCGACGTCCAATCCAATGCCAATTGACACTGAGGTACCCGAGCCTGATCGACTAGTCGCCTTCTCCATTACCCAGAGCGTGGAAGAGGATGATCCTACAAACGGCTCTAGGAAAAGAGGTTTCGGAGGGTTTGTCTGCAATGAAGATGAAGGCTTTCGAAATCCAGACAGCTGCATTGAGGCCAGGTCATTTGTTTCCTCTCGGGGGCGGCTGGTTGATGACGCTGGGCCGATCTACTACCAGACTGGAGATAGTCATAAGCCCTTTCGTGGTCAAGGACCGCACCCTGAAGGAGCTATTGACACAGGTTTCTTGACGGTGGGAGATCATCTTCGTTGGGCTCATGCTGGATTGCCTAGTGGCAGAGCAGGATTCAGTTTGGAGCCTATAAGTGGGCAGGTCTACATCGCATTCACCTCACAGCCGCCGGGATGCTTGTCTGCTCCTTGTCTGTTTTAAGAGTTATGCCAATGGCCGGACCACCACGTCCCACATCATTGACAAGGCAATAGGTTCTGAGTGCCAAGATGAGCGACCTGCTTCCGATAGCTTTGCAGTACTCTGGATGCCCCAACATCCAACTTTGGGGTTGGTATTAGTTGGGTTGCTGCACCTACTGCCACTTCAGATACTGCTTTCTCAGAGAACATCATATCAACAAATTCAGTCATTACGGACTCCTCGTTTATTCTTCGTTGACAGACGATCCTCCACCATCGCACAGTACAATCAGGGTGATTCCCATGAGGTTCATATTTACAAACTCGACACTCTTTTCAAGAATCTGAGGCCTTGACATGGTCTCAGCTATATATGTGTCCAATGGACCCAAAACCAAATTCATTTCTGTATAATGCTCTTTGCATCAATGCTTTGGGCCAACATGACGACTTACATGATTCAGACCAATCGATTCAGAACCAATCCACATCGGAGAAGATGACATCTTATCCCTTTGCAAAATATGAAGGCGTGTATCTGCATCACCATTTCCAATCCGTTCGAAACCAGGAAGAACACACCGAACTGTTTTGCAATATCCGCAACCTTGTCACTGAAAGGTTGAAAAGAAATTTCTACTGCGAGATTCTATGCGATTTGGAGTCATACTTTACCCACGTCCCTTTTCTAGACGAACGGTATAGCTCCTATGATCCCCGGTCGCCCCGAGAAGAGAAAGCGAACCCACTTCATCTCGCTGCGTTTCTAAGCTGTCCTAACCTCGTCAAGTACTTGACCAAGAGCGATTATGAAATTAACAAACTCGACGGCTTCAAACGAACTCTTCTTACAAGGGCTTTCAAGGGACATCTTGAGGACATTGCAGGGATTCTATTGGATCATGGCGCCACTGGTGATCTTTCGAAGAATAGTGGGCGCCCATTTATCCTATACGCCGCACGAGATTATTACAAGGCGGGCGACAAGATCCTCGAAAGCGCCAGGGAAGCAGAAATCACATGGACGCTTCTCGATCTCTGGGCGCTTGTCTTTTCCCCACTAATAGTTATTTGATGGATCCAATACGGCT
>SSHR01001678.1:0-36006 GCA_006518225.1 Fusarium neocosmosporiellum
CTCTCATCATCCTCGCACACCCAAAAAAGCGTCCGTCATCATGGCCAACGAGAACGAAGAACAGGCTGCCACTCCCGCCGCCGCCGCCGCTCCCGCTGCCGCTCCCAAGTCACCCACCAAATCACCTAGCCCCGCACCCCTCGTGTCCTCCTCCCCGCCCCGAGGCGAGCCGATCATCGCCGCCGACGATGCGGTATGTTGTGATAGCTTCCATGCGCTTTGCGCCATCGTAAATGATAGATCGTTGACGCATATATGTTTCGCTGCAGGATAATGACAATGACGATGCTGATTCAGCTCTTGGATCTGATGCGTACGTGCAACCAAACTCCCCATCATAAAGCACAGCATTAACACGTCGGACAGCGCAAGCTCTACAGCTTCAGTGACAGCCAGTATCCTCGAGTACCGAACCATCCAGGGCCGAACCTTTCACAGCGACCGTCATGCCACCGAGTACTTTACGCCCAACGACGACCAGCAGCTCGAGTCGCAGGACATCACCCACCACTACCTCACCGTCCTCCTCGGGGACAAGCTCTTCCTTGCGCCCATTCCTTCTGATGTCAAGGTTCGTCTCTATAACACACCCGCTCGCGGCAATTGCTAACACCCCGCCAAACAGAAAGTCCTCGATGTCGGTACCGGCTCTGGTATCTGGGCCATGTACGCCTCTATTGTCTTGCTTGTCATGCTCTAAACTGACCACCCGCAGCGACTTTGCCGACCAGTACCCCCAGGCTGAAGTGGTCGGCTCCGACCTCTCCCCCTGCCAGCCATCATGGGTTCCTCCCAACGTCCAATTCGAGATCGATGATGCCACTGAGCCTTGGACCTGGAAAGACAACCACTTCGACTTCATCCACATCCGCTACCTGTTTGGCGCCATCGCCGACTGGAACGCCATCTTCGAGCAGGCCTACCGTTGCTGCGCCCCTGGCGGCTGGGTTCAGTCCTGCGAGGCTGATGTGCACTTCTTCTGCGACGATGGCACCGCCGACGATCCCGAAGTTGCGCCTCTCCTTGAGACATGGTCGAAGCTGTACGAGGCTGGCGGAGCGGCGATCAAGAGAACATTCTTTGTACAGCAGGAAAATCTGCAGGAGAAGGGCATTGAGGCGGCTGGTTTCGCCGACATGAAGGTTGTCGACTACAAGGTAGGATACGCTCACCACATGACCTGAATTTCTTCACCACGCTCTATTGCTAACGCTTATCAACAGCTCCCTGTCGGCGGTTGGCCCAAGGACCCCAAGCTCGCCGAGGTGGGCCGCTTCGTGAAGCTGACCATGGAGAATGACATCGAAGGATACACGCTCTTTCTGTGGCACAACGTGCTTAAGTGGCCCGCAGACGACTACCAGCTCTTCCTCATGGGCATGCGCAAGATTCTGGCCAACCGCAAGATCCACGCCTACATGATGGTTCGCTATGTCTATGCCCGAAAGCCCGAGGCTTAAATGAGAGAGAAGGGAGACACACGAGGTAGACTTGTAGACCTAGCATGAGTATTTACGATTGATGAGCGAGAGGTTTTATTATTTGCATTGTTGGCGAGGTTGGCGAAAAAGAGGTGGGAGTGGTGGCAGGCAGGTGCAAGAGGCAGTCATGGACCAGCCTGAAAAGCAAGTGATATCTTATCGAATGGTGAACATAGCAATCGAGATCTCCATTATTACCTTCTGCGTACAGCTTGGTTGACATGGCACATGGGGCCTGGCATGAGGCGACTGAGCTGGAACTTGCATTCCAGATGCTGCGCACAGGCTTCGCCCTGGTTCCCCACGACTCGCTTCTCCAGTGTTCGGAGCGCAGCAGGTCTTGAGAACCGGTACTTCTTCCTCACTTCCAGGGCAAGCCCTGGGCAGTAATGAAAAAGAGAAAAGGAAACACGCCTGTCAGACGTCCATCAACACCCATCCCGACCGCGCGCCCGAAGGCAAGACCGCAGAGGGGATCGAGATCATCAAGAGAAAACACTCTCTATACAGTAGCTGCTCAGGGCAGCCACCGCCATCCTTGCGGATAGTGCGAGAGGACCAAGGTATTCACTCTAGGGTGTCGAGGATATGCACTCATCAACCAGGGTGGGATCTGTGGCTCTTTTAGGGAACCAAGAGAAGGTCGAATACTATAGAAATGATTCTCCTGGGGGTGATGGGTTAGCAAACTGCGTGCAGGGGGGAGCAAAGTGTAGATCGCCAAGCTAAGGCGCTTCCAAAGATGCAAAGATCATTCGCAGGTTGAGAGCGCTTCAGAGTGGAGAGTGCTACTGTAGGGGTAGACTTACTGAAGTATTGTCGACGTGAAGAAGAAAAGAAGAAAAGTCCAAACCGTGGGTGGGAGGGCGAGATTTTATAGACGAGGTGTGGGGCACGCAATCACTCCCCTTCACCGCCTAAAAGTTTTTCTGCCCGGCAGAATTTGATGTGCCTGAATTTTTAAGTGGAGCTGAACGGGGCGCTAATTGGGCGGTGGATCACCGCTCCGTCCACTGTGGTTGAGATTGCTTCTACAAAATGGATTTTGCGACGGAGTTTTTCTTTGTTCGAGTCGTGTGTTTGGCCGATGGTGAGCCCGTCGGTGAGGCGGACGGAGATGAAGGGATCCATCAGATCTCCGTTTCCAAAGTGGAAAAGAGAGGCTGGACGAATCGTTTGCTTTGGGTTGGAGATGCGGCTCCGGATAGCGACCTTGATGCTCGGCTTGTGATGCTTGGCATTGAACTTGAGAGGGACGGCTGTCGGTGGCACCTTTGCTTGGGGAGGATGATGGAAAAGTTTGATCTGTTAGCCCAGACCGGTTGGTTATGCGCTCGGTACTTTGCACTGTGTTTACGATTCATAGACGATATGGCTGTTGAGATTGTGCAGGCATGTACTTTGACGTGCCTCTAGAAGCATAACTACGGGTATCGCTGATGTCCACCACACAGGCTAAGGTACAGTTATGAACGGCGTGCCTCCGTTTCCTATCTGTTTGCGCTTGACCGATGCACATTCACACATGTTCAAGGGAGAGTGCTCTACCAGCTAGCAACACAACTTGTTCGGATCTGGGTGAATCTGGCGTTGAGGGTCCACCACATCATGACCTCTAGCTACCTACCCTGAAGGTGCCCAAATCCACCGTGTTTTCAGTGAAACCATGGAATATGACTATTCAATCGTGGTAAATATTTAGCATGTCGGCTGCCATGTGCCATTTTGAAAGTATGGGCAGTGAGTTATTGACTTTGCTGGTGCTGTCAATGAGCAGGCCAAATGTAGAACGCTTCACCCGCTATTCTCAATTCATCTCTCCATCATCACCACGTCAATGCATAACACTTCCACACCAAGAAATATCTCACAAACTAGCATCCTTAACCTCACGATACAGCCCTTCACTATCGATCCACCCCTTAATCTCCTCACTAACCAACCCATCCAACTCTCTCACATCACCATTCTTCACAACCTCCCTCACCCTCGAGCTACTCACCCCTTCACCACCCTCATCACCCTCCACAATCTCAACCCTCCCAACCCACGCATCATCACCACCAGCCTCTCCCAGCTTCGTCCCCGTCAACCAAGCCCTCTGCTCCTCGACACCTCCCAACGTCTCATCCGGCCTCGTGGTCACTCTCACCTTTGCAGCATCAAAGAACGGTCCCAGTGCAAGACGCATTCCTCCTTCGCCGTAGTACTTTGGGTTAAAGATGCGCACCAGCGTGTCGAACCCAGCCAGGAACGTCTGCGTCACCTCCCCGTAAAACCCCGACTGAACAATCGCTCTCGCCTTGTCGTGGAAAAACGGCATAGTCGTGACGGCAACGTCAACCTCCAACCCCTCAACCTCACTAACCAACTCCCTCCCCAAAGCCTCCATCATTCCCAACCTAACCGGAAAACTCGCCGGCTTGGGCGCCTTATCCGCATTATTGACAGACAGCAAAAGCATGAGCCTGCTGCTACAGTGAGCCCGCAGCGCAGACCGCGCCATGCCCGCGTGCGCGAGCGTGGGCGGGTTGAAGCTCGAGTCGAGGATGATGAGGTCCCGGACGGGGTGGGACGGCCGGCGCGGCGCGGGGGTGTTGGAGACGTGGGGCAGGGTGCAGAGGATGCGGAGGGCGTCTGGGGAGGATTGGAAGGATGTTAGGGCCCGGGAGAAGGTGGCGACGAGGGAATTGGGATGAGGGAGAGGCATGTTGGCGTCTTGTGCTGCCTGCGGCGAGTCTGTAGTTGTGCTCATGATGTTGTATTGAGCTGATTTGAGATGAGAATCGAGCTTCCAAGATGGACGTGGGGCAGACATGACAGGGGACCCAACCAGGTACCAACTTGACTACCTATCGCGAAATCATCACGACAGCGCACACTCGCCAATCTAGTACTAACGTAAGTTTTTGATTGAGCTGGGTAGAGGACGAACAACGGCCAGCCTAGCAAAGTCTATTATCACCGTCACCCTATGAGGGCGTGGTTGCAGTGTCATGCAGCCGTATCTCTGAATTTCAGATGCATGCTGGGGTCCCAAGCTTTTTTACCTTGAAAATACGTACCTCTGAATTTCAGACTCTGATCCCGGCTTCATAAGACGGTACGTACTTCTGAATTTCAGATACTTTAGGTAAGCTGCGAGCCTGAGGTACAAAGGTACGTGCCTCTAATTTTCAGTACCTAGGTGGGTCGGCAACCACCCATAGACAGTAGGTACTTCTGATTTTCAGAGTCTTTCTCACGAAGACACCCATTCGTTACTCAGCCAAGTTGTAAGGTGCTGATGCTTAAACTTGGGATAGATAACCCTGGTCAGCAGCAGTAATGTGTTGACAGCTAGCCCGATATGCAGGCTGTAATGAAGGTGAGGCGGGCTCTGCACGCCTCAACTTACACCTCCACCCAACTCCGTCCTCGCGACTCAAAGCTCACCAACCGTCCTCTGGGGCGCGAGACAGATACGCCAGGGATGACAGAAAGTGTGTTGAGCATGCATGGGTCTCAGACCTTCGGCCTGTCCGGTAGGCAGGCTGATGAGCCAAGGTTGAGGGAGTAACAACTGCTCTTTCACGTATCGTTATGGCTTGGATAGCATGTAAACTCACAGCCGTTTATGATATATCGTCCCGGAAGTGCGGGTAGAACCTCAACTAAATAATCTCTGCTTGATCACTCAATGATAAAACCTGCGTGGCGATCTCGGAGACAACTGGCTGAGGGATAAGGGGAAGGCTGATAGCTCAGAACCGCGCTGAGTTGTAGTTGGGCGATGGCTAGACGTGGCCCCTGAACTTGAAGGGATACTGGAGCGTTCGTGGAGACCGCAGCGTGCCGTAGAGTAGCCCGTTATGCAACCCAGTCGAGATGCCGGCTCAATTCGCCAAGCTCTAGGTAATGGAGCTGGCAAAGTTGCGCAACGTTCATGGAGGACACAGAACATCCATTGAACTCAACAATATTATCGATGACTGGCTGTTCTGGTAGCCTGTATGTCGTAGGAAGCTGCCCCCTGGGTCAAAGAAGCTATGGCTATGATGTGTAGAGATCAACCTGGGTATCTTCTGATCTGGCAGATGCTAGCTCCAAGTTGCTTCGAAGAGTACCGCATGGCCTTAGAGCATCCTTGTTTAACTACGTATCTTGGCGGTTGGAGGCTTGCACACCCACGCATCGTGCAGACCAGTTCCTCGACCGGCTCAAGCATCTGTATGGGGTGTCTACATTGGTTGGTGGTAGGCAGTTCAGCTTGGAATCTATACCAGGGGCCTGTAATGCAGGCCGTGATGTTGGTGGTCAACAGAGGTGAGGCCATCTCCGTGTGCTGACGGTATTAAATAATCCAGATGAGCCTCCTAACCCCAAGGACATGCAAGCTATCGCACTCATATATCGCCTCGCCCAGTCAATAAGCTCATGACAAGCTCGAAGGCCGACAAGGAAACTACATTACAACATGCCGACTGATCCTAGTGGTGGAGGTAACTCTGGGGGGTCGGGACAGGGAGGCAACCCCTCAGATCAAGGCAAGTCCCACTGTCTTCTTCTGCTCTACAAGACCTAACTCCTCGTAGGGGGATCGAAAGGAGAGAAGCCCAATGGCTCAGTCCTGCCTGTCCAACCTGACCAGCCTGTTGAGATAGATGATATCAAGTCCGATGATGACTTCTTCAAAAATAAATGAAGGATATTAGAGCGTACGGATTACTCTTGAGGTGGTTGCATTGGTATAACTATCGAAATGAAGAAGATGCTCTTAGTTCTGGCCAAGGTCGTGCCCTGTTCAAGAAGAAACCCTCCATCTGACCTCCAGAAGACTCTATGTTCAAAGTCTGAGCTGCTCAGCTCCGAACTCCTTAGTGATACAAACAACGGGCTCCTAGGCGATGCTGTCGGTATGATAATTTGTAAGCTGTGTGACTGAATTCTGAACTTGCCATAGTCATGCTGAAGGTAGGATTTTCGTCTGAGTATTTCCTCTTGACACAGGACGCCCGAGTCGATCTTATCACTCGGTCGGTGTCTACGTGGGTGACAGCGGTAGACTCACCAGTTCACTGACAGCCTGATCGGCAATGGGTGTGTGCACAGAACGAGACCATCAAACTGGACGATACGCGTGCCGGGTTTTGTGATGGTGGTAGGAACCGTCTGTTCCCTCTCAGCCCTCTGCTGGAGTTCCTCGGAGAGATTGAAAGTCGTGTACCCGGCGATTGAAGCGTAGACAGTGACGGTGTACATCTTCTCAACGTGGAAGACCTTGCTCAGGTCAAAGTCATCTTGGCTGCTCGACGCCTGCGGCTCGGAGGGCTGCTGCGGTTTCGGCGGTGCGAGTTGGCAAAACGGAGTTCGATGATCACCCAGAGTGCCGAGGAGACAAGGACGGAGCTTTTGATTGCGATATACCTCATAGAATCTCTCAAGATCCTCTTGGTTCAGAGTGTTGGTGTTCAGAGCCTTGTAGATGCGGTCGAGAGTGTACCGGGGTCGTAGGAGGCTGACGAGAAAAGGAATGTAAAAAGGTGCGGAGGCCTGGATCTCTTTCCTAGGTTCCATGGTCTGCGGGTATTGAGACTTAACCTGCTGGAAGTTTTTCCTGGTCCATAGGCGGATACTTGAGAGAGGAATGTCTGGGAAGAGGGTCAAAGGTTGGCTTTTGGAAAGGGGGTGTCTACCAACTAACTCAAAATGACGAGCAGTTCGAAAGCACGGTGCTCCAGACGAGAATAAACGTCGTCGAGAAGCTCGATTAGATGCAGAACCGCGGATATGTCCTTTCGGCGAGTCTCGTAGCCATGAGATCGGCCGTAGACATGGTTGAGTGTCAGTGTCGCATCCTCCTCCCTCCCGGCGGACAAATCAACCACGGTGGCTGCGATGACGACCAGCTTCTGCCAATGTTGTAGCTCAGCTGGCTGGCCCATGCCCCAGTCCTTGAGCTGTGTCATCTTGTAGATGATACTCTCCGGAGTGTCCAGGCCACACGCTGCCCTGGCGCTTTGCCATTCTTCCTCGGTCTGTGGGACTGACCAGTGAAGCAGCTTTTGCCTCTTTGCTGGCCTTGGCTGGGCAGGGCAGTCAAAGACGATTTGCAATTCGGACCCCTGAGAGGCCCCTGGGTATTCGAGAGACATCCGGACGATGGTGACAATGACGAGAAACAAGAAGCATACGGCGGCTGCAACAGGTGGCTAGGCTCGGGGGGCCAAGACTCCCGAAGGCGCTATACCAAGATAGGAGCTCATATACCATCGAATCTGGCCTAGATCAAGCAGCGAAGAGTGGGTAAGAGGAGGAGGGTGTGTGCGTGCGGGCCAGGCAAGGGGGGAGGTGCCTCGTTAGTGACCGGGGGCATGTAAGATGTGCTGTTGAGGATCTATCCCGTGGCATCACGAGTTCAAATTGGCAAAAGAAAGGTCGCTCTCATGGATCTTGGCTGGTCAGGATGGATCGATTGCTACTTAAGCCAAAGTGCAGCCCAGCGAGGATATGACCTCTTTCAGGTTGCGGCGCATACGACACGACTGACACCCCAAAACCCCTTCCTGCAGAGATCGAAGCCGCCATGGGCAAGAGAACTACGGCTGTGGCTGTCCATACTGTAGGTTCAATGGCTTTACTCGTAGCCATTGCTGTGTTTCTCCTCACCCGGAACAGACACAGACACCAAGCAAGAATAGGTTCGGACGTCGAAGCTTTCTGGGGTAAGGGACATCCCTTTCACAGCACGATGTCAGCTAACTGAACATTCAGATCTGGACGACTCACCTAAAAAGACCAAGACAAACATCGGCGTCGTTGCCTCTGCGGCCCCCGAGGCTTCGGCGTGGCTCGAGAAGAGGGAAATCAAGGACAGGGTCAAGGTCCATCGCCACTTTCATGCCGTCCACATCAATCCGCAGGCCGACCATCCACTGATCGATGCTTGGATCGTGCTCGGGTCCATAGACCAAGGTCTTCTCGGGCAGCTGGTTGCCACGAGGAAGCCCCTGGTGTGTGTAGTTGATGACACGGAACCAAACCGAGATGTACTTCCTGATCTTGCTCGGACGGTTCTCCACAGGAGGATTTAGGGGTGAGGATGATGGAATGAAATTGTATAGGAATTGGGTTTGTACTAGATTTATACTCTTTTCGACGGGAATAACTATCGAACACATCACAGTCTTGGTCATCTTTTTGATGCAAGCCTCTATCACACTCGCCTTTGATCGAATGTCGATAAAAGCTCTCCATTTGCAACACATAGGAAACTTGTCAAGACTGAGAAACGAGATAATTCAGAGTTGAAACAAGTGCGCTGCCCAAAATGTCCACTCCAAGCACAGCCATACTACTGTGGCTGCCCATTACATTTTGAGCATGCCCTGGCCCTTGTTCACAATCCTTCTCAAAAGGTCATCAGTCGGAGGCTTCAAGAGAGCTACATCTCCGCAGTGCAGCTGCCGCATGCTAGGGAGAGGTCCCGCGAGAGGAGGTCCCTTGTACAGAACATCCGTCTCATCAATGAGGCCCATCTTGACTGCATTTTGGCTCAGTGGCTCGCTTTGAGTATTGTCTGGTAGGCGACTCACGCAAAAGCTGCATTTCATGGACAGTCCGCAATGCCTTGACGTTTTGTTGTTGCTGTTCTTGTTCGTGTTGTTGCATGTTTGGTCAAGGGGATCTTGAGCCGGAGGCTTGGGTAAGAGAGAAATCAGATGATTGTCTCGGTGAGGTCAATAGGAGACGGGCGGCGCTGTGCCTTTAATCAACGAGTCTGAACACAACCCGTGTCTGCGCTCTCCGCGCCGAGTCGACGGGATCGCATGTGGCATCAGCGGCAGCAATGCAGCGCCGCGTGGGGTGCATCTCTCCTGGTTCCCTATTCCTTGCAGACAGAGCAATCATTGATACCCTGGCAACTGGTTGCTGGGTACTGGCTGATGCCGTGTGTCCGTTGTCCTACTACCCCGTTGTGTCCTGCTACCCGGTTGACTTCAGTTCATCTGCTCATCACAAATCGAATTTCCAATCGAGCCTTTAACAACCTTGAAAGGGCTGCCCTTGGAAGAGCGTAGCTAGCCATGCTCATATAGTGCGTCATCTTCCTCCTTTTACACATGCCACCACTCGAACCCTCGCCACACTTTTCCACGCCCCTACTACGGGATTTTGCAAGCCGATCACTTGTCACGACCCTGGGGGATGAATTCAGATATGTCCTCTGGGAAGATAATGTAGTTCATCATCCTAGCCTTTCTCTCCTTCTTGGGCACGTCAAGGACCCAGACTGATTGTGTTGGGTCGAGCCAAGGGACAATTCCTCGCCGATGCAGTTCAACGACGGGGATACGGGCGAGTACTTCCTCATCTGCTATTACCTCCTCGTCGACTTCTTCCGTAAGCCTCAGTCAATGGCGTCAAGGGGGTTGATGACTTACTGTACCGCTGCCCATCTCTTCCACGCACATACGTGATCTTGTCATGATCCATTGCTGGGCAGGTGACGCTAGCAGAAAGGAGTAGAAGGTGCAGCGTATATGTGCTGAGATTTTCCAAGACTTGAGCCACTGTGTCAATGGCCCTCTTTTAGAGGCAGGTTGGTATCAGGCTTCAAACTCTTTCTCCAGTCATCCCTTGTACCTCCAGACACCCCGACAACAGGCACCGGCTACCTCCCGGCCATGAAGCGATAGGTCCGGCGCCCTTGGCAGGGTGTCCTCTCGACCTTGTCGAGGAGCAGAGGAGACGGCAAGCAAGTGGTGCACAGACTCCGATCGTGAAGGGGGTGTGTGCATAGCTAGCGCAGTTTCCTCCACCGAGAGTCTCCAGCCTCAACCTTCAGTTGCCGAGTTGTCTCTGACGACAAGCAAGACGGGTTTCTTCTTGTGCTCGCTGAACTGCCGTTGGGCTCCTGACCAGGGTGAAGGGACGATGGCGTTGTTGTTGGTTGGGGTCTGGTTGATCATCTTGGACCACGGGGTCTACATACGACGGCGAGTTTCACTGTCACAAATATCCGCCATCCCCCTCACTGTAAGTTTCCTCCCAACTCCTCCCAACTTTCAGTTTCCAAGATTTCCATCATGGCGTCCTCCCCATCACTCACGGCCAAGGCACGCCGACCTCCAAGTTCAGCCGCCTCGACTGGCTGATATGCGGATTCGTGGACTTTGCACCGTCGCCTCTACCGCGTCGGGCTCTCCTTGTACTTTTATCTCGCCGAAGCCATGAACCGCCGTCTCCTCTGCGCCACGATGTGCGGCCAAGTCCACAGAGAGCTCGAGCTGCCCCCTCGGCTCCGCAGGCACGACGATGAGGGTCTATCAGACGCGTTGAACGTCTGCCTTGATCGGTACCAGGAGGTCAAGGGGGAGACCCTCGCAGCACTTATCGACGACGTCCATGTCCCTGCTGGTGTCGATGAGCACGACATCATTCTCTTTCTCTTGGAGAATCTGGGTCCTGCGATCAAGGAGTGGCCCAACGCATTGGCGCATCGTCAGGTATTTATGGGCTATGCCGCCTCACTCCGAGACAAGTTTGTTTCTTTCGACCCCGAGAGATAAGTCGCCCAGGCCTGGATGGGGCTGGCCTTGGACTTGGATCCCGCACTCATCGAGCGGTCCAGCTTTGGCCATATCTCTGCTCCCTGTCCTACGCCAGTCTCTGCATGCGATTTCGAGCAGCATCACCAGCCGCAGTCCATCGCAGACGGCGACATATCCCACCCAACTGCCCTTGCGGCTAGAATCGAGAACATCCAGTGTCCCGTATCAGTGGGAGATGCCCCGGCGTATACATCTGATGGAGTGGTTCTTCCGCGCCATGTCGCAAAGACGAAGCCGGATATTGATTCAGATGGCTCGTCTGATGATGCCATTCCTGGAGCCGCTCTGGGTGTTGATGTTGACAGGGGTAACATGAGTTCCCAGTGCTAGAGAAGCCAAGGGTGATCGATATACTGAAACTTGATCTGGCTTCGCAATAGCTATCCTGCCTTTCACCCAGAGATGCTCTATAAAGTTGACTTTATATATACATATTCTCTCCTTATTGATATAACCCTGTGGCACAAAGATATCTATTCACATTTCATTCAGCTATGGCGTCTTAAAGGCTGAAACACGCCTGGACTTGACAATTGTGTGACATCCATAATTCGATTCGTGCGTTTGAGATTATCAACCCTTGCTCAACCTGCAGCATGCCTTAAACAAGATTAATTCTCGCCCTGTCTGTGGATTACATATCCGAAAGCAAACCGCCTCGCCAATTATCTGCAACTCCTCTGGGCAACTGCAATCTCACCCTCCTCTTCCTCGTAATATAATATACATCTCTGATAAATTATTCGGCACTCTGTCCATCCATCACACCTCTCGAGAACCACTCCGCCACCGTGCTGAACCGGTCATCGCTGTTCTCGAGATCGCTCTTGAACAGCTCGTGCTTGTTTGCCCTCTCCCTCTGGCCCTCGCGCATCTTGCGGATCATGTCGTTCTCCACCGCACACTTGGGACACTCGGCCTCACCGTCATTGCCGCTGTTCCGTACGCATCGCTGGTGGAAGCTGTGCTTGCATAGGAAGTGGACCGCGGGGAGGTCCAGTCTCTGGCTGCAGTCGGAACACCATGTCGCCTGGAATACGGCTGGTTTGGATCCGAGGTCGGCCAGCTCCTCGCGGCGCTTCTCCGTATCTCCTCGAAGCGTGTTGATCCGGTGTCGGTTGGAAGCAATCTCCTTGCGTTCCCTCATGATTGTCTCATGAAGATATGGTTTGATCATACCCATGGTAGCCACACCACCACCTGAAGATTGTCCCACGAGCGTCTGGATCACCTGCAGAGGCGCCATCAGCCCATCCTTGTCGATCTTGGTCAAGATATGAGACAGCTCATCCGGTCCAGCCTCCTCCAACACACGTGGGTCTGAAGTTAGGTATGCCAACGCAGCTGGGTAGAGTTGCGGCTCTTCGGGACCGTACTTCCTCAAGGCCTTGATCGCCCCTCGAGTATCCTTGGCCGACGTGTAGGACCTGAAGATGTCAAAGAGAAGACCCGCCTGCTCCTTCACAAGCACTGTTCCATCCCTGAAATCCGCGAGATGCGACAGAAGCAAGACGTT
Organism: Fusarium neocosmosporiellum; assembly: GCA_006518225.1. Lineage (NCBI taxonomy): Eukaryota > Fungi > Ascomycota > Sordariomycetes > Hypocreales > Nectriaceae > Fusarium > Fusarium neocosmosporiellum. Next base: position 12,591 of record SSHR01001678.1, read on the forward strand.
TGAGCTCTCCATGGGGACGTGTTCACCCTCGATAAGCTTCTTTGCCTTTGCCTCCCACTCTTCTTTGTGATGTTGGCCCTTCTTCTCGCCTGCCTTGTACAAATACATTTCGAAAAGGGTAGTATATAGGTCGGTTCGGTCACTGGATTCGAGGTCTTCTTCCTCCAAGCATGCTTGAAGGAAGATAATAAACTCATCGGGATGGTCGATAAAGGATGAGAAAGCGGTTCGTGGAGGAGGAGGGGTATACTTTGGTGCAGGGGCGTCGTCGTTATCAACGACGAGGTTGCTGTCGCTCACGACAGCTTTTGTGTTTCCAGGTATTCCTGGAGACGCGATCGTTGAAGTGTTCATGTATGGTAAGGGAAGCAGGCTGGACAGGTTCTGGACCGCGCTGGCAGCTCCAGCTGCAAAGCCTCCGCTAGTAGGCGTATCGGTCGCATTCTGCACCACCACTGTACGCCTGGGCCGGTAATTGCCTGTGTAGTAATCCACAAAGAGCTTTGTGGCATCTTGAGGGCAGTTCTCGATGAGCACTCGGGCGTACTTTTGAAGACAGGGGTAGGCCTGGTCATGTTAGCAAGCAATCCTCTTACTATCTCAATAAACATACTATATCTGGATCCTGGCGCCAGATAAAGTCAAGCGCTTCCGAGTAATTCTTGGAGTCCTCAATCAGGATATCGACCACGAGATCGGTCTCGCCATGCTGTTTGGCAAGGTATGCCGCCTGTTCATAATAACCACCTTGCCGGCACATGGCGATTGCGGTATCAAGATCGAATTTGAGGTCACCCGGGGACTTGATAAACTTTTCTAGCTTGTTGATGTCCTTGAGCTTGGCATAGCAGTTGAGGAGGAGGGTGGTATGATCAGCCGTTGCCTTTCTGTGTTCATGGAGCTGTTCCAAGTACTGAATGAGGTTGTGGATGCGTTGCGTGTCGAGGAACTGACCATGTTAGCTTGTGCAGTGCATCAAAGCAAGTCTACTCACCTTGCGAATGACTTGCGATGGCTCAGTTGTGTCAATTGCTCGAATATACTGAACCATGGCGCCGTCATAGTCGGCTTTTTGGTAAAGGTGGTCACCAAAACGGCGATAGATGAGGCTTTGTTGCTCAGCATCCAGCCCAGACTTTTGCGCCAGCTCGATAGCCAAGGGAAACATGTTCCTCTGGTACAGCATTTCTAGCCTTTGCTGTAGGCTCTTTTCGTGGTATCGGTAGATCTAAGAGGGTTAGAGTCAAGCTTAGTTATAGTTGTTGAAATATCCTACCTTGCCATCTTGAGCAATGGTGTAAAAATCTCCCCAGATATCGACAAAGAACCCCACGGGCGACATCAACGTCTCGGTGTGGCCAATCACTCGAAGATCCATATCCAACAACACAAAAGACGACGCATTGAAGAGGGAATTAGCCGTGCTGCTTCCAAAGCGCCGTCTCATGGCCTCGGAGTCTTTTCCGCTGTGACTTGCCGGCGGACAAGCAAGCGCCACGTATTCGTGGTAGATGTCGATCTTGCTCTTTGGTGACTCGTACGCCCTGGGTGGCCCACGGCCTTCCAACGTGTAGGTGTATATGGCATCGTCCCGCGCGACCACGACACCGTCTGTATTCGGATCTTGCGTCATACATCCGACTGCGCATCCGATATCCTCGACGGTTTTCGGGGGAAGTCCCTGGCCCTTCTTGGACAGGCCCAGCTTGAGTATCCTTGAAGTCGTCGAGACGAAAAGAGTGGTGAGTTTAAGTTTCAAGTCGGTCGTAAGCTGTACACCGGTGACCGGTTCCTCAGACTCGAAGACTATGCGTTGTTTCGTTCCGAGATCGTGGACCAGTTCACCTCTGATGACTGTGACGGCGCCATTCGTGAATCCTACAGCGATCTGGGTGAGGTCGTCGGTGGCCGTGAACGCCGAGATCTACACGGGTCAGCCTTTTGATAACCGTAAAAGGCAATATGGGGATCTCACGGGAAATTGCCGGCGGTTGTTGTTGATAGACACGGTGCTCAAGCATGTGGGCATGTTCGTCTTCTTGACCAGCTTGTCAAGCGCCCACACCTTCAACACGGGCTCGCTGCTCATGTCCTCCTGTGGTACCATTAGCATCTCTACACCGAAGCTCAAGGTCGTCTCGGCCCAGCGCATCCATACTCACCGCAACCGTCAACAACAGACTTGTCCCCTCGACCTGGCGCATATGCGTGATGCTCCCCGCCTCGTAGGCCTGGAAGCGCTTTATGATCTTCCATGCCTTGCCTATGATGCTCACATATCCATCAAAAGACCCGATAAAGAGGCTGTCGGAGCCCGCGCACACGCTCGCGATCTCGTTGCCTTCGAAGAGCTGTCGGGTTTCATCGTCGGCGAGGTTGATTTGGGTGACGTCGAAGAAGTCAAACGACTTCCACTGTAATGCGGCCTTAGCAGATTCTCAAAGACGGCGCTCCAACTCAGGAGAGATAGCGAGCGCGCGATAGGAGCGTCCTTACCGAGATGGCCATCTTGATGCATCTGGGAGCGTCTTGGGTTGGAGAGAATGGATGCTCCGCGGCCGCGCGATGACGATGGTGGGACCTGGGACCTGGGGAGCTTGTAGCTTGTCTAGCGCCACAGTGGCTGCAAGGCTCCACAGGCAGCTATCCTCATGAACTCACCCATCCAATTCTTGTTGCCAAAGTCTCTATGTGATGGTAATCTTATAGGAATAGAAAAATACAATTTAGAGAGAGAAAAGGCTAGTTCTTAAGCCCTTACGACTCTACGGAATTAAGAGGTCTACCGTGCTGGTAGCCTTGTCAATGGATCTCATAAACTGCTCCCAACGAACTCAGACACCCCTTGTCATCCTCATAGTGCGCAATTAAACTCCATCACTGAGATATCGGACCAACAGGGGATATAATACGATACGAAACATTCTCAGGGTATCATAGATGGTGTATTATAGGACCCAATGTCCCAGACTGCCTATAAGTCAGTGCTGAACCAGAACTCTATCCGCAAACCAAAAACGACCAGAAACGCTCCGTCTCGCCCAGATCCCCATCCGAACCCAAGCCGACCCAAGACAAACAAAGCATCAATCATTTACAAAACATGGGCAAAATAATTACTCCTCCTTGGTAGCCGGAGTCGTGGGGGTATTCTCCTTCTCCTCCTTCTCATTCTTTTCGCCAAGCACCTCTCGTGGAGTAACCAGAGGGCTACTCAAGCCGCCGATGCTCCCGCTCACACTGTCGGCTCGCCCATGTCCTAGCAAGCCGCTTCTCACGCTGGCACCGTCTCCTTGCTTGGCGTAGAAACTGTTCCGGTCACTAGAAATCGCCGGTCCAACACCTGTGGCCGAGTAAATGCTGGTACGTTCAGTACCCATGCGTGGCCCGCCATGAAGCCCAGGTGTCGGTGGCATGCCTGTGGCATCAATGTTGGCGCTCAAAACACTGAGAGGCAAGCTTTCACGACTACCACCCCAGAGGGACGAAGGAGCAAGAGCCCGTACAGAGGCATCTGTGTCTAGAGATCGTCGTCGGCGCCGCTTGCTTGACGAAGCTAGTGTAAGGATGGATGCATTGTCGGTTAAAAGGTTATTAGCAGTAGCCGAGGTATAGGTTGTTGGGTTGCCGGTCGGGGCCAGATGGGCTGGGATCGCGGATGCTGGTGCTGCAGTCGTGGGGAAGGGCTGGCTGAACTGGATAGACTGGGTGGTGCTCTGGTTCTGAGCATTGCCGTTGTTATGGCCTTGCCCAGCCCCGTTCGGTGCCATCGATTGAATTGTTGTCAAGGTCGTTGTCAGGGATCGCACTGATGGCGCCGGACTTGAAAAGGTGCTGTCTCCCCCCCTCCTGGATTCAACCCCTCCACCAACGGTACGGCTCGTCCCAGCCAAGGAGCTTGTGCCGTGGCTGGGCGCCGTGATGGATCGCGACGCCTCATGGTCCGTCAACACGGTGCCCGCTAGGCTCCTCCTCCCTACCGTCGGCGGAGCCTGATTCTCCGTGGAAACCCGGGCCGAGGCGTTTACGCTGGTGTTGCTTGTGCCGGTGTGGGTGGTGGTGAAGGTGCAGGCGCTCGTTCCGCCGGGGACGTCATTGCCAACATGGCCGGATTCCGGGTACGGGTTGTTCTTCTTGTGGGTGCGCTTCTTGTGCCGCTTGTGGCGCTCGCCGTCGGATGATTTGAAGTTGGTGAGCTTCTTCACCCATGTCGTGAAGGGTCTCCTACGCTGACCTTGACGGTCTGGGAGAGGTTAGCTTCAGACTTGCTGATGGAACGTCGCCTAGTGGTGACATGGATCAAGTAGATGGGCCGACGCCCAACGGATTTTCTAGGCGAGACACTCACCATGCTCCTGAGATATCGCATCGGTCGTCGCCATGGAGTTCGAGAAGCGTTTCGGCGAATCCGAAATGTTCAAGTCGAAGGCTGGGCAGCGGTGTTGGGCAGCGGACGGAGGTGGGGAGACAATGACAGTAGAAAAGAGAAGAGAATGTCGAAATGGAAGAGGAAAGGAGACCAGTGACACAATCTGTGATGAAAGGACGGATGAAAGAGGGGAAAAGGACCTAAGAAAGGAGGTTGGTAGAAGACGTTCGTCTAGCAACGCAGGCGCAGTTGGAGCAGCATGGACATGGACGTGGGAGGGACGGCTGGATGCGGCGAAGCATGATGGCCCATGGAGGGAGGAGAGGTCACGTGACGAAACTGGTGAGGGAGGCAAAGGGGGCTCACAAGCCACCCATGGTTGGTTTTTCTATTTTTGAAGCCTGCACTGAAACAAGCAAATAACGTGGAGATTGCTCCATCAGACCTCAGATGGTCTTCTTTCAGGGGATATCAAACGAACGTCTGGTGGCTTCTCCCCATTAATTGCCCGTGAAGGCCTCCTCCAATCCACAGCGCTAAGATGCACCGCTCTTGGCGCCACTTTCACCACGTGGGACCCTGAATTTGGGGACGTCACCCACTGTCGGGTGCCTTAATTAGATGGCCCCAAGTCAGGCCAAGACCGGGACCAGGCACCCCCAGCTTCAACCTCCAGCATCCATCTCTCGCCCGACGTCATCGTCAACAAACCGTCGCGTCCATCATCGAGAGCAGAATGATACGCGGTAGAGTATGACCATCCGACAGCTTCCTCAGGATGTCGTCGACAAGATCAAGTCATCGGTCAACATCACCTCCCTGAACGGAGTTGCCTGTGGCCTCCTCGCCAACTCGCTGGATGCGGGTGCCTTCAAGGTCAACATCTCGATCGACTACGGCCGGGGAAATTGCACTGTTGAAGACGATGGTTCGGGGATTCCTCCTGATGAGTTTAAAGATGCGGGGGGGCTAGGGAAGCTCCACCGTGAGTGATACCGTCAATCTACTCAACCAATGCTAATTCATCGTAGACACATCCAAGTTCCCTTCTCGGTCTTCCATCCATGGGAAACATGGCAATTTCCTGGCATCATTGGCCACGCTGTCATTGCTATCCATAACCTCCCACCACCAGAGCCGTATCTCGCACAACTCCATCACCATTCACAACTCCAAGGTCCTGGCCAGGCATCTTCCGTCACCCCCTGAGTTGAGGCTTGTTAGCTTTGACCATGGAACCCGTGTCACAGTCCGAGACCTCTTTGGGTCTATGCCCGTTAGAGTCAAGCAGAGAGCTTCCTTGACTGAAAGGCCTGCTCTCGACAAGGAATGGACAAAACTTGTTCGAGAAGTCTTGGCCATGTTGCTGGCTTGGCCATCAGGTGTCCATGTGTCGATCAAAAATGCAGCCGCGCAGCGCGAACTTCGATTTCGCCCATCAGACAAGACGGACCTCGTATCCAAGACTTCAAGGCTACTCATGCAAGCTTCTCTGGCCGACTCGAGTGATGTCGACTATTGGGTCCCCATCTCAGCATCGTGCGGATCAGTCTCGGTCAAGGGCTGCATCTGTATAAGTCCCGTTGCGACACGGCGGTCTCAATTTATCAGTCTGGGCATTCACCCAATCATGAATGAGTTTGGCACGGACGTTCTGTATGAAGAGATTAATAGGGTCTTCAGCAACTCCAGCTTTGGTGTCGTTGATGGCGATGAGAACAAGAGACCCGAGGACTCGCCGAAGCTTGAGGGCTTCTCGAGCAAAGAGCTGCGAAGTCGAAAGGCTATCGAGCGATGGCCAATGTTTTATCTGAAAATCACAGTCCCAGATTTCGATGATGCTGATGGTCCCGATCTACTCGAGAGCCAAGGGCAGACGTTGTCAGCGATTCTGGACCTTTTAAAGGCGACCTGTTATGGTTTCCTCAAACAGCATCACTTTCGACCCCGGAAAGTCCGGCTTTCCCCTGATGAGTCGGTATTTTCGACATCAAGAACACTCAGTAGATCGAGAAAGTCGTCTAAGAAGCATTCGGCCTCGTCTTCGAGTAGTTCAAGGGCTGGCTCCGCCACACCTATCTCTAGATCAGATGCTTTTGGGCCGAGAGCAGAAAGCCCATTCCATGGATGGCATCGTGTGAAAATTGGAACGGACACGCCGCTCGGTGCAAACTCGAAGACGAACGACGCCGAAACAAAGCTGCGAGATCAGACTTCTGCCCGTCCACTCATCGGCGAAGGCGGGAAACTGCTGCGCAAACCTTTCGACGAGCCCTCGCCTGAGCCTGAAGAGATCCCGACCTCCAAAGTCTCAAATGCTACTACAGAAGCTGGGCCTCGGCCTGATGTAGACAGGGATACGGCAACAGTGGCTACACAGCCCCGAAAACGAAGCAAGTGGCTACAAGAGGTCATTGACTCATGGGAAAATCCTGTGTTTGAAAACGTCCAATCCGCAATACCATCGATTGACAATGAAAACCTGCCTCGAGCTCCTGGATATTCACACGGCTGTGGGAGAAGCGGCCATGCAAATATCATATTCGACGCCGCGTCCATGAGCCTCAGCAGCCGAATCTCGCGTCAAGCTCTCACCGAAGCGACTGTGATCTCGCAGGTCGATCGCAAATTCATACTCGTCAAACTTCCTTTGAAGGATGCTGCGCCTGGCAAGCAAAGCTCTGCTCTTGTCATGCTCGATCAGCACGCTGTTGATGAGCGATGTCGACTGGAAGACCTCATGGCAGACTACTTTGTGCGAGATGACTCGACAAAGCAAGTCTTGCCCGCTACCGAACCTCTTGAGCGTCCTATTGTGTTTGAAGTGCCGTTGGAGGAGCACTCCCTTCTGGATCAGCACCGCGATCGCTTTGCTGCTTGGGGGATTGTGTACCAAACTCCCGCCCCGAGATCCCCCTCGCAGCCAAGGAAAGTCATCGTCACAGCTCTCCCCCCGAGCATAATGGAGCGTTGTCGCCTCGAGCACCGTCTCTTGATTGATCTTCTCCGCACCGAGGTCTGGCGCAGCATCGATGAAGGCGTCCCCCTTTCGCAGCCATCAGACTCGGACCGGGACAAGTCGTGGGTTTCACGGTTCCGCGGCTGTCCAAGGGGTATCCTGGAGATGCTACACTCCAGGGCCTGCAGAAGTGAGCATAAGCATACTCCCCCCAGGTGTTCCTTGCTGACGTTTTGTTTCTAGGCGCAATCATGTTCAACGACGTCCTCAGCGTTGAGGAGTGCGAGCAGCTCATTTCGCGCCTATCATGCTGTGTCTTCCCCTTTCAATGCGCTCATGGCCGGCCGAGCATGGCGCCGCTGGTTGACCTTGGAGCTGGAGCCAAGTTTGGCGGGTGGCAGGAGACGGAGAAGCAGGCTAAAGTACGGTGGAAGAGCTGGATTGAGGAGTCATGATGGGTTACTTGAATTATTTGCCGATACCCCAAGATGACGGTATTATTCCCGTTGAGTTTCAATGGCGATATTCGTCATTACATGATATTAGACAACTATGGTACATTGATCCGTTGAGTGTACAAAAACATACAGCCTGATATCCATCCACGGCATGAAGAATACCATTGCAACTTTAGATGAGACTATCTTGCAGACTCGGCCAGGATATCCAACAATGCAAAGAGCAAAAGGATCGAGAGTCCCCAACGCCTACAGCTTGCCACCGCGGCAAGCGAGATATGATGCTTCGTGTCCTCCAACGCCAATCTTCCTACACCAACGCCAAGAATGCAGCAATATAGTAGGGGGATCTAAAATGGGGGTGTGAGAAGGGGTATGAGTTTTTGGGAAAGGCGATGACTCAAGAACCAATGAATCGTTCATGAGGCGCAGGGTATTTGGGAATGAGATAGAGGTCGGTTGAGACAATTATGTTGCGGCCTGGCTCTCAGCCGCTTCAGCCGCAAGCTCTGCCTTGTGACGCTCGAGAGCATCGAGCTTGCGCTGCTCGGCCTCTTCGTCGGTCTCCTGGACCCAAACCTTGGTATCATGGTTCCAACGGTGGCTGCAAGGATCGACGTTAGCAAATGCAACATGCATGCAATGCGCAAAGACGAAACAAGATTGCATTGAGGCGTCTTTGACAATGCGCAAAGGGGAGCAACGTACCCTGACCAATTCTCGGTCACCAAACTCTTTGTGTCGTACTCGTCGATGAGGATCTTGTTAAAGTTGAAAGGCACACGAGCCTTGACGCCCTCAAATTCGGAAATCCGCATGGGCCATAGGTCCTGGCTGTTGTAACGATGCTTATTCTTACAACTCCAGACACCCGGGCGCTCAGGCTCACGTTCTCGTAGGCCGGTGATGTCGATGAACATGCCGTTTTGCATATCAATCCAGCGGCCGTCAATGATGTTCCTCCCATCGCCACGGTCAATCTCGACGTGGTGAGGGTTGATGTCGAGCAGATACTTCTTGGAGATCAGGTTCCCTGTGGCGGTATCTGTGTAATTGTAGACGTGTTCGGTGCGATTGAGTGTGTCACCTATCCACTGTAAAGTGTGGTTTGCAACCTGGACGTCGAGGTCGTAGTCCCAAGGCATGATCTGGCCGTTCCACCACCAGCCCAGGAGAGTACCATGGGCAATCCAAGTCTCGGCGCCGTAGCTATCCATTGTGGAGAGGTAGCTTCGAATGAGGTCGCGGAGGACGAAACGGTGCTCTTCGTAGGGGATTTTGTCTTGGAAGTAGCGGCGGTCGTAATGGCCAAGCTCGAGATTTCCACCGGCTTCTCTGAAGTACTTCGGTGTCTTTTCCTTCTCGTGTGATACCAGACCTGAGTCCTGCTTTTGGGGGAGCGCGAGGGCGGCGGGTGTAGAGATGGAGGCGAGGCCCCAGAGGAGTAATGATTTGACGGATCGCATATCTGCTATTGCGCGACAGAGCCGCGAGGGCGGAGGAGTATTTGGAGAGTAATATTCGAGGTGGGTCGAGGTAGAAGGAGGGGACGAGGCTCAAGGTCGAGGTGGGTGATTTAACGTTGTTGCGTCGCAAATCGCAGTGAAGAGGAAACGGTTATAACAATGCTTTGACGTAAGAGCAAGAAGGATCTGTAGGAGAGGAGAAAAGGCGCCGTGAGTCTTTGTATGCAAGGGCCGACTGTTGATTAAAATACCGAGATGCAGGAAGAAGAGTAGCGGGCGTCTCCCAACGTCAACATGAATGACGGAAGCAGTGGACGAGGAGCGCCTGCGCTTGACAGGGGGAAAAGGGTTCGGGAGGTGGGCGGGCGCCGGGCGATGGCAGGGCAGGGGTCATGGGCACGCGCCTCCTTACCTAGCACGGATTTTGGCGAGACGGTATCGAGTACAAGTGCAACACGGGAGGCACTGGTGTCAGACATTGTACAATCAATCAATCCCAAAAGGAGGCACCTCTTGTATCTCTCCAGTAACAAACTCGACAATCGATTGTTCCTTGTCAGTCACCAAACGCCTGAAGTTCCCCTTTTCGGCGCCTCTTGATCTAGAGCATCTCGCCTGTCAGCACTCAATGTCCTCCCTACTCGTCATCTCCTCCCCGACGGTAATCAGCACCCGTGCCCCGGCTGTTCTGGGTAGTACGTGGACATTCCCAGCGACGAGGCTTTGGCGCCCTCTCTTTCATCTTTTTCGTCTTGGCAGTTTCATTATGTGCAGCGCCAATGCTTACCGCAGAGCAGACGCGGCGACTAGGGAGACGTAAACCCCGGCCATGCCAAGCATCAGACCACTCCAGCAGTGGCGCAGTCCCGTCGGCGCTAGGCCCTTCGCAGGAAGCAGTCGTGTGCTAAATGGCCTCTGTTGACAGTTGATCGTCATCACTGTGGAACTACCCCAGCGCCATGAAATGAGGCCAAGTCTTTGTCCTTCTTCCAAGACATCTCGAGGTTGGTAGAGGTACGAATTCACCGACCTATGAGATCACATCCTGCAGGATTACGGTTGTCCCGATGCATAACAACAGAGTTCAGCATGGCACTCGCTCAAGGTTCGACCAACCGGTCCACGGCATGCCACGGCTGGCATACGGCAAAACGGCATCTCATCGGTAGCCCCATCGAGCCTGGACTTGGCCAGCAAAAAGAGCGTCGTCATCGCCGTCCAGTTTAGGATTTCCGACTGGCGAAAAGATCCTTGCTGCCGGTAACTATGCGCCCACCGCGAGACGATAAGCCAGGATTCCCGACGGAACCTTGTCACTGGCACTACGCTTTAACTCGACATAACATCACGACAAAAAGGTGAACACCAAAAAGTTGATCCACGAGCTGCTGCTCGTGTGGCGTCTCTCCCGCCGGGAATTGAACCCGGGTCTCAAGCGTGACAAGCTTGCATACTGACCACTATACTACGGAAGATGATGGTTGTTGAGCAACCATTGTAGCGGATTCGATGCCTGCCGACTTGCCAGAGTCCCTTATACGCCGGCACTGATCCATCTTGGAATGGATGGTGTAGGGCTGAAGAAGGAAGCGTGCTCACGGACTCAGAGTCGTGGAATTGGTCAAGTTGCTGGGGGTTCTGGTGATCGCTTGTGGGGAGTTTGGGTTAGCCGAGCATCCAATGCGGGTTGAAATCCAGCACAACCCCAAGTCGCATTGTTCCGAGGAGGTAGGTGTGAGGGTCGAGGACAAAACGAAATACCGCTGCAATGGAAGGCATCAGCTTACCCTCCCCTAAGGATGGCTAAGAAAGCATGATAAGAATGATGAAATACTGAACAAAAGAGACACAAAATCTTTCCATTTACTAGGATACTTCTTTTCTAATCTCAGTGCTCTGAACATAAGTGGTGACCCGAGTCTGGTTTGCCTGGGGGAGTCTGCAAGTGGTGTCCTAGCATCCATGTTCACACAATAGATGTGTGGCAAATGCCGTTTTTAGCAGGGCCGGGTAGTTTTAGATCTCGTGTTACCACGTCGAAGACCATGTTTATCGCATGTCCGTAGTCGCCTGTATAAACATGCCTGCCTCATAGTTGACCGTCGTGCTTTCTCTGACTTGATTGATACCTTGGTAGGAGCACCAGTCTCCAATCCATGCATCGCCTCATAAGCTGACTTTGTTCCCTTTAATTACCTCCCAAACTCTCGCAAGGATAAACTTAACATCGGCTATACTGCTAATCCCTACAGCACCGTTGAAGCACGTTTTATGCATGTTTCACGGCGTTCCCGAACCATACCTAACCCCTGCATGAGGCACCTCGTCAAATCTTCAACACCACAGCTCAAGTCTCTTGATGCGGAATATGGAATCGTCTGCCAACCAGCCCTCACTACAACAGGCGCTCAACGCCTGCCCTCTTCCGTAGTATAGTGGTCAGTATGCAAGCTTGTCACGCTTGAGACCCGGGTTCAATTCCCGGCGGGAGAGTTATCCGGCCACCTGCGATATGCAGGATATTCTTTTTTCGCACTTTACTTTTCGTTTTGCACTTCACATTTGTTTCTTTTTGCTTCGCAAGTCGTGAACAAAGATGCAGTTATGCAAATTCGCCAGTGTCCAGATGCTACTAGAGTACAAACCCAACCCAACCCAACACGAGACAGACATAACCACAACGTGCCGGGTATCGACGAGTAATATAAATAAGAATCTCCCTCGGAAAACAAAGGCACACACACACAAATACTATAACACAGGTTCGTCGTTGCTGAGCCCAGCTTCATCCAACTACTACAACACGTTATATGCCCGCCCCAGCAACAATGCACCCTCCAAGCCGCATAAGTAAGAAAATCCCTTCCCTCCTCTAACATAAATAAACACTGCCCGCTACCGCGCGAATACCTTGACAACCCCGTCGCCGCCCGCGCTTACCACCCACTTCCCGTCTTGGCTCCACACGCACGAGCAGATGCCCTCGCCACGCATCACTCGGTGACTCGTCACTTCCTGTGTGCATGTCCTCTTCTCGAGGCTCCAGAACCGGAGTGAGGCGTCGTGGCCGGCGCTGACGAGTTCGCGTCCGTCGGGGCTAAGCGAGAGGCTCGAGATGGCATCTGGGTGGGCGATCATGTTATATGTACATTGGCCTGGATGCGAGTTAGTCTCAAGATCCTGAACGTCTCGAGCAAGCAACATACCGCTGTTGGCGTCAAAGAACCGAATGAAGCGGTCTTCGTGACCCGAAATAATGGTTCCCTCTACTCCTGAGCCTGCCATTGATCGACCGCCACCGGTGGCTCCGGCACTGGCATCTTCCTCACCCATGTTGCCGGTGTGGTGCTGGCTGGCCTGGTCCAGTCCCATTGTCGTCGCGACAACCGCGTTGACACTGGTCTTGTTTGTCTGGTCGTAGGTCTCCAAGCTATCCATGTGGCCGATCTGTTCACCAGTTCTAGTGTCGTAGACAAGAATAGCAGCATCCGAGTATGCGACAACGAAGGATTCGCCAGAGCCGCTCAGGGGTGTGATGCATGTCGGGCTGGCTGTGGAGCCGTCCGACCTAGAGATGTTATGTACAAGGGTATGGTTGAAAGGCGAGTTTGAAGCTATCGTGGGTTGGGGTGAGTTGGAGAAGCCGCTGCCGGAGCTCATCGAGTTGCCACGGACTCGGCCTCCCCGGCCTGTCATGGCTCGGTTCGTTCCCGGCTGTGGCGAGCTCAACTGCGGCGGCGCACTTACAGACCACAGACGGACACTGCCATCTGCCGCGCCTGATACGACAAGGATTCTATCAGTGCTGCCGTAGGGACTCGAGTTCCCAAAGACTGAGCCAAGGGTTGTGGGAAGGACACACAGAGCCCAGACAGCATCTGTGTGTCCCTCAAGAGTCGCCTTGGGGTCAACCCTTCCACGCTCCCAAACTCGGATAGTCGCATCCTGGCCACCGGAGAATATCCAGCCGTCGCCTTGTGCGCGACCACCAGTCGAGAAGTTTGGTGAAGGGGACCATGATGTCAGGCAGAGAACTGCTCCAGAGTGACCTCGGTGTGTAAAGTTGGCCGTAACATCGAGGTCTGATGCTGTATGCGGACCGTCTAACCTGGGGATATGGAATCGCTTGATCATCCCGTCGTCTCCACCGGTACAGATCTCAGGCTCTCCTGGGCTACCGCCTCCGGAGAAGATGACTGTTCGGACAGTATCGAGATGACCCCGGAGCCCGAATCTTAGCTTGAAGTTGCCGCTCTCAGCCTTCTGAGCTGCTAGGGCTAGTTCGTGGTCCGCGCTCCGTCTTCTCGACATGGAGCCCTTCCTTCGGTGAGAGCTGTCCCGTCGACCTGGGGATTTAGGGAGATTCTCTGCAGTAGGGAATGCATCGGTGTCTGGGCGATTCGGTAGAGACTGGTTTGGTTGAGAGTTTCCAGGTTCAGGGAATGTGCCCTCGGGGAACTCCCATCCATCAGCCTCGGGTGGAACCGAGTGCTTCTCTCTGAGCTCTGCAGGATCTTCCATGCCGCCTAGAACTTCTGCAGCGTGGTTCGCTTGGGGCACATGTTCTTCAATAGGTCTGGAACTGACAGACACGGGAGTCGGCCAGTCGTTGGAATTCTGATATCTGCCGGATTGATGTTCTGCAGGGTTCTGCATCATGGGCTGTGGCGGCATCTCTTGCTTCTGAGAGAAGTGTGACTGCGGTGGCTGCATAGGGGCCGCATGGTTCTGCTGAGGTATTCTCGAGTTCATCTCTTGGACGTGGTTCTGGGCAGCTCTCGTCGGCAACTGAAACTGTCGCTCCATGGGTTGAGGAGCTGGCATTCCGTATGCCTCGACTTCTCTCAGATCCTCCATGATAGGTAGCGGGGGAGACTCTCGTGGTGGTTGCGGGTTCGCGGGCGTAATCATCAGATACATAAATTCGGACTGGCACTGATCGAGGAAGGACTTGAGATCCTGTCGCTGGGCATCCTCGTCACTTCGGTCGATCTTTTCGTAGTCGACACCATCCACACCAGGGACGGGCATACTCTCGAGGGAAGCTATATCGGTATCTGGTCAGCACGTGGCAGCTGGCATGAACATGGGACTAGTCTCACATCTGAGCTTCTCCTGTATCTTGGCGGCACGATCATTCTTCGCGGCGGTGGCAGCGTCAACAGCGGGTTGCCCCTTGATCTGGGCTGCCTGCTCCTTGACCTTGCGCTCCAGCATGGTGACGTACTTCCTAAGGACACGCTGGGTGGCATCGGCCCTCCGCGCCTGTCCCTCCAGATTGGCGATGCGGCCCTTCATCTCCTGCTTCTCAATCTCCCACGAGTTCCTGTCGCGCTCGTGTCGATGCCACTCGGTCTGCAGGAAGCGCATGACGCCCTGCAGGGTGTACTCGGTGGCCTGGGGCAGGTTGGAGCCGTTGCCCTGCATCATGGGCCCCATCTCCAGGCCTCCTCCCACGCCGTTGCCAGCATTCGGGCCCATCGCGGCGCGCCTCTGTCAATTGGGCGGGTGCATGGAGATCGAGGCGAGAAGGCGAAAAAGAGCGACGGCGGCGAGCGAGTGCCGTTGCGGACGTCGGACAAGCTCGGTGCGATGGGTATGGGGATGGGGGAAGAGAGGATTGGACGGCGGACGGCTGCGCGACGAGCTGGGCACGTGTTGTCTTGTCGGTCGCGACGAGGATTCTGCCAATGTCGACGTATATCTCGGTGTCTGCCTGCCGCTGCTCGACGTCGAGAATGCTGGGAGGCGTGTGCTGCGTGGGAAAAAAGCTTCCAGCCCAGGTGTTTGGTTTGGAGGTGCAGTCTGCTGTGCTGTGCTGTGCTGTCCGTCCTGTGTGCTGCCCTGTACTTCCCTGCCGCCAGTTGGTGCCGCGCCTTCTCTGGCTTGACGCTTTGCCGCTGAAATTTCAACCAATCACGGATGTCCGAGCTTCCCGTGAGGCTGTCAGGCATCAACTTTTTGGGAGGACCCCTGGAAGAGGAGATGTGATTGAGAAGAGACGCCAACCAACGCGATTCCAAGGGAAAGTGACAAATCAAACAGTCAATCTATCTGTGATAAGGAGCGGAGAATGCGCAGAATACGGGGGAGATCTGTGAGCTGACAAAGTGTTGCTTGGCCTTGCAGCCGAGTTCACAGCTGTCTACTGACAAACGCAACAATGGTCTACCAACTCTCATAGTGGGCGACCAACACTCAGACGATATGATCTGAGCCATCGCCAATCTCAAATCGAAAGATCAAATCGAAACACGCCCAAACTCCTGGAGCCAACACATCGAGCAGACATAACCCTGATCCCCTAACCGCCAAAACCTCTACCCAACGCCAACCCAAGCCAACTCGAAGCACTAAAACTCCAGTTCTTCCACCTCCATTCCACACTCAACGCACGTCTTGACCGTCATTCCATCCTCATTCTCCACCGTCCTCCCCCACTCGTGAACATGCTTGCCACCCCCTATCGCATCTCCAAACTTGCTCGCCCCTGACTTGCTCAGCGTGCCGGCCTGTCTGCGGAACGCATCTGTTCGCGTCTTGCGCTTGAGATCCATCAGCTTCTCCTTGAACTTGGCCTCCTTGCGGGCCTTCTTTTGCGTCTCGCGCCGCTCATACTCGGCATCCAGGGCCTCTGCTGAGCCCCATTTGGTCTTGATGGCGTACTCTTCTACTTGACACCGGAGGAAGAGCATCATGTCGTGCCAATGTGACTTGTGAGGGTTTGGCTTGGAAAGGTGAGGCAGTAGTTCAGGATCCCGTAGCTCGGCTGTACTGTATTAGTGATGCGCAATCCAAAATGCTCCCTGGACAAGACTCACGATCTGTAAGAAGATAGTCCTCCTTGCACTCCGTCTTTGTCAACAACGAGTACTTTTCCGGATACTTTTCCTTGCACTTGTTGCAGACGCAGATGTGAAACACCTCTTCCCACACAAAGTCAATCTCCAAGCTCTTGCAGTCCTGGCACTTCTTTCGTTTCTCCTCGTCCTCAAGAACGCTCAGTCCGGGCTCAAAGGGTCCTGCCTTGAGCCTCTTTAGGTTGCGAATCACCTGTAGCCTCTCCCACTCTTGGACGCTCATGTGCTTCGGCCGCTGCTCGTCATCTGCCTGTCCCGGCTTCTTGCCGCCGAGGGCATAATTATGAGGGTCGTCTTCGGTCGTCAAGAAACCACCTTTCGTGTCCGTCATGGCACTCATGTTGTAATCGACAAACTTGGTAAACTTGCGTGCCGGCCGTAGCGCCTCCTCGTCGCCCTTGTTGCGTCCATCGCGATTCGTTCCCTTAGAAGACTCGTCCGTTGAGATGGAATTGTATGGCCGTTTTCCGTTGGCGGTTTTCGAAATGTGGACGTCCTCTGTTGGAACGAAGCCACCGGAGCTCTTTGGTATTTCGGGCACATTGCCAGATGCTCGCTGTTCTGCTTCTCGCTGGTCTCGGATCGCCTTTGCGCGGAGTCGGTTTTCTTCCTAACACGCCGGTCAGCGAGCCGAGCGCAATATGAGCCGTACGTCCTAGATATGGCTTACTATTCGCTTCGTGACTTCAGGCGTAGGCGGAGTGACAGCCGGCGCAGGCTTTGTCGATCGGGGTGGAGTGGATGGACGCCCCATGACGACCGTGAATATCGACAAGAAATGGTAGTCGCAAGGGAATGGTGCAGCGACCACAGGGCTTGGCTTGATCAGAAACACAGAAGCAAAAGGAAAGAATCAAGACAACAGGGATCGACTATGTCTATGACAAATGTGAAAGTGACAGTGGCGGAGGGGCGCCATCGCGATCTAGATACCCCGGTTATGTCACCAATTAACGCGAGAAAACGTGACTGAGGGGTGAATTTGATGCCTTCAGCGCAAGGCAAATTTCCCATGCTTACGCCGATACCTGGCAAGATAGAAAGCTTTTGCAATGTAGATTCATGCTCCTATACACGGGTTTTGAACCCAGAATCTATCTCCAAGAAATCCATGTACACCCTTGCCAGGGCTGTTTGACCAAAATCGCCAGTTCACCTTGAACAGATTACCCTTGCGCACTAATCGTGACAACCATGTTGCTCGTATTATTTAGTGATACAACCAAGGTCTACAAAAAACCCGGATACAAGAGCCTTGGTATACCAAGACCACAGAGGCTTCTATGCCCAAGTAATCCTTCCAAAAGCCATCCACTTTACTCCTCCTTGGCGCCACCACGGCCAGCACGCTCGGCGGCCTCAACAGCCTTCTTGTCGCTCTGGGCAGGGCCACCCTGCATGGCGCTCATGAAGCCCTGGGGCTGCTTGAAGGGGCGCTTGAGGTCGCCGGCAGCGGGCTGGCCAAAGATGTGGATCTTGACAATGTTGCTCTCGAGGGCGCTCTTGACGGGGATGATGCTCTGGATGAGCAGGGGGTTGGTGTACTTGAGGTACACGTGCATGAAAGCCATCATGGCGATACCCATGGCCTGGCCGCGGAAAGCGGTGCGGATCTGCTGGTTGTCGTAGGCGTGGATGGTGGTGGTGACGAGCTTGCCCTCCTCGGAGGAGCCCATGGGAGCGGGCTCAACATACTTGAGCGTCGTCAGATCTGGAGAAGTTCATGTTAGTATCGAATCGGCTGGAATGGCCTCGTGTGGCAGTTGAGGGGTCGTCGTACCCTTCTTCTTGTTGATCTTGAGCTGGGTGAAGAAATAGAGACCGGCAATGATAACGTTGCTAGCAAGGTAGATGGCGCGGACAACGTTGAGCACGAAAGGATCATCGAAGGGAACGCGCTTCGAGACCTGCATCATACCCAGGATGATGATCAGGTTGGTGCTATCGCGAAAAAGTTAGCATTGGCGGTTCCCCCTCGGTTCAAGCTGCGCAGTTGCGCCACCAAGACGATTGCGCGACGGGCTGTCGCGTGAGAGTAGCTTACATCTGAGGAGAGAGAGCCATTTTGCCGGTTGTCAAAGAAGTTCCCAGGTAATGAAGGAGAAAATAGAAGAAGAAACCCAACGCGTGGTGTGAAGAAGAAAGGATGGAAGATTTGCGGTGCGGGATGGACGGGAGGAGGAAGACGGGTTCAATGGTATTGTCTTTGCTGGCCTTTTGGAAGTCGCCCCCAGTCTGGTGGCTTCCCGCGGCCGCACGCACCCTAGCCCCTTTAGCCAATGGCCCAATGCCCACCCACTGTGGGGAAAATCTCCTTCCTTCTTCAGGTGCTTTGCGCCGGCAGGATTGGTTATTCCGGGGACGAACCCGCTGTTGGGCTTGCTCTGAACCACTGGAAACCCACTGAAGCTCTCGGGCGCTGATGAACCCCGATAGCGATGGAACCTGGACCCTAACTACGCGTCTTGGCTCGAGTGATGGCGCCATTCTTTCTTTCATCTTCCTACAGCTTCCATCGTGAGATTGATTCATGTCGACCTGCCATCTTGGGGTGTACTCAGTCCCGTTTGTTTGATTGAAAGCTCGGTTGTCGAACTGATAGATGGACAATGATAGGAGTTACAAAACTTGTCAACCTTTGTTTTCACCATCATCGTGAGCTACCAACAAGTGTTGGACAAAGAATTAGCTCTCTTTGAAGCCTCAACTAGCTCAATGCCGTTGCTCATCATCACACCAAAAGAGATGGCCCCCGTTTTTTATAATCCTGCTGAACACATTGTATTCTCTTTCATGAGATTGCTGAACATACAATAATGTTCATTGTCGCACATGTTGTTTCGAGCTCCGACCAAGTCCATATGCACGCACAGGTAGGTTGAGTTGGATATGGCTCAACCTCTGGCCCTGGAGCTCTGGGGGGCTCGAAGTTCCTTTGAGTTGCATGCAGCGTCTTTGAGTCTCATAGTTATGCCTGACCAACTCAAGGCAAGTCAACATAGAGTCCCAGGATCATATATCTCGAGGGGTCTTCTTGGTGAACTGGATACGAACACCAAGTCAACCAACAATTCAAAGAATCACTCAGCCATTCTACCAAGCAACAGACACCAGACAGCGCAGGTTTGTACAGGCCGAAACTGATTTGAAAATGCCTTACTCTCGTTCCGCCTACAACTCCCCACCCCCTTCGACGGGGAGCTACTCGGGCAGCTATTCGGGCTCAAAGAGTCATCGTCACCAGCGCGGCGCCCGACCCCATGACGGCCGTTCCTCCTTCCGGCAGCCAAGCCCTTTCCTGGAGTCTAGGAGAGCCGAAGAGCACAGGGTTCCCCACGGCCATGAGGCGCCACGGACTCCGCGCACAACGTACGGCACTTACATCTTGCCCCTGGAGGCGCAAGGTCAGTACCGGACCATGGATCCGACAAAGTGTGGGTGCAACTGCTGCCCGCATCCTACGAGCGTCTCGGGAGGACGCGATGAACATCGGTACCAGGAGACGCCCAACTCGCGGTCTTCCGTGCGGCCTTCGTCTAACGGGCACCAGCGATCGAGCTCATCCCATTATCGTAGCAGTAACAACAACGACAACAACAACATCAACAATCACAACGCCAGCAGAAGCAGCAGCAGCAATAGTCTGCCCAACTTCTCACGCAAGCGTCGAAACTCACAGGGCCGGTACCTCGTCGACGTCGTGGACAAGTCAAGCGGCTCACTGCGCCGGGAGCACGGCCGCTTCTACCCCATCTCCCTCAACCAGCACTCGACCAGCGCCAGCGTCGAGGCCTTCTTGGTGCCCGACAGGCGCCGCGCCAAGGTTCTCGTCCACTGGGGCAACGGGCAGACGGAGCGGCTCGGGAGCGGGATCCCGATGCAGGAGCTGCTGCGGCACGCAGACTACCTTGAAGTCAAGGACAAGAAGCAGGTGCACTGGGCATAGGCGTGTGAGTCTTCCCCGTGGGAAGAGTTGAGGCCCACCGCAGGGCGAGTGAGGCTTGTATCGAGTGATACCCAAGGCGGAGGAGCAGGAAGGAAGTGACATGATAGAAAGGGTGACCCTGTATGCAGTTCTGTTGGTTAATAGAGAGCAATCCTGGATACGAGATGCTGCTTTGACGTTACCCCGTGTCTATCCTGTGATGCCGAATCGAAGCATCGCAGACTTCATAGCCTCCACAATCTGCCTAAATGCACACCACCACCGTTTGGGTCCCACCACTGGGAATACGTGCCGCACGAGGCTGAATATACTCGGGCGTCAATGAAGCGTTGCAGGATAGAAGACAGAGACTCTGCCACCCCCAATCGACTCACCGGAGAACAACCCTTGACAACCCGTTCACGTGCCCCTCCCTGCCTGTTCCGATATGCAACCACTTAAAGAGAGTTCCACCATCAAGGGCACCCAACCGCTGAGCCAAGAATAAAAATACCCAGTTTCATGTTAAAAAGTCCCTCGATCCGAGTGAGTCAGCTCTCCTCTCTCTCGGTTCAGAATGACATGATAGATAGGGTTATGACGTCCCCAGGGATCGGTAGCCGGCAAGGAGTGGAGGCTTTTGCCTAAAAATCTGGCTCCCGACCAACAGACTGCTCGCTGTGTGTAATTACCGTGGTAATCCCTACCGGCGCTCACACACCTCCAACATGGTGCGTAGATCTTGCTTGCGGGAAGGAGGAATGCAAGGCACGTCCAGAGGGTTGGGAAGATGTTACTATGCTGCAGATGGGTTTCTATAAACTGGATGAATACCTGGGTAGTCCAAGAGGTATAGCCCTGTAGATGCTGACGTTATAACCCTAGCAAGGCGCTATAACCTCCCACTTACACCACCCCTCGTCCGACGCACATCTCGACGGTTTTTATTACACAGCCCCGGGCAAAAAGAAGTCTCGAATAGTTAGTCCCAGACGTTGGTTACTCTCTTGATGGTGTATATCCCAGCCTCCTCCAGGCAAAGGTGGAGTTGGACCACTCATGTCACCAGGGTGCTCCCGAACTCCCCCACGGCACGGACCCTCATGATAGAATTGAACATTAGATGCCCTACCTGTTGGCACCGCTTGAAGGAGTTTGACTTCATTTATCAACAGGCAGCCTTGCGAGGGGGTATCTAAAAAGGGAAAAGCAAGAGGTTGTGCTCGCTGGCCCGGAGAATCATGGCCCGGCGGGATGTGGAGAGGGAGGACCCCATAGATCGGAAGTGACGACAGGGGTCCCGGGGCCATCATGGACACCATCCATGGGCGGGAGCCTGGGCAGTGCGGCTCGGCGCGTAGATGGGGTCTTGAAGTCTCGCCGAGGGTCCTCTCAACATCGTTGGTTGCCCGTTGTTGCCTACATGACAGTCATGGGGACGAGGCCAGATGAATCTACTTTAAAAACGCCACGGGGGAAGCTTGCTTTCAGGCAGAAAACAACCAAAGTCCCAACGAGCATAGGCAAGAACTCGACTTGTACAGTTTTCCCCGGTTTACACTATCCATCTTTTTTGCACACTAGTTGCTATTTGTTACTATCGTCTTCATCAAGGGTCAGACTTGAAGGACTCATACGCCGGAACACCAAACGCAGTCAGCAATGTTTGGAACTTGGAAGTACGATCCCGAGACCGACGAGGTCCAGAGCGTCCGGAACGGCTTCGACCCCGTCACGGCCCGCTCCAGTTCCCACCAGGCCTGCGATAGATGTCATGAGAAAAAGGTACGCCTGCGGAGACAGATCTGACTAGTGGAGCGCCTCTATGCGCCAGGCCACGAACACCAGGCCGCAGATGCGGTCGACCTATCCAACTGCAAGTAAAGCATGCTAACATGTTAAAACACAGCTCCGTTGCAGTGGAGACAAGAACGGCTGTGAAAGATGCCGCAACAACAACCTTCGCTGCGAATATACTCGCTCCGGCTCCAAGTCATCACGCCGGGGGAAGAGCAGCCGCAAGTCGGCAGAGGGTGACAGCCCTTCAAGCTCCAGCTCCAAGCGAGGAGGCAGCTCATCAAAGCGGTCAGGGAAGCACCACAGCGGTTCTTCCCGAGCTGCAGCTTCAGCCGAGGAGGGTGACGGAGTGCTGGGTCAGTTTGACTTCTCCACGCTCGGCCCCGAGGACGGCTTCGATCTCAGCATGCTGTCATCCGGGGCCGACCACGGACCGGGCTACGCCACGGCTGGTCCCTCGGCGGGTCAGTATGCACAGAACTCTGACGGGAGCTACCAGCAGTGGGATCCGGCAGCCTATGCCGCTGCGTACGGGCAGCAGGGCTACTCGGGCGAGGACTGGGGTCAGTACGACCAGGGCGACTATGCCCAAGACCCCCGGTACTACCAAGGGCACTAGACGACTTGCAGTGGCAGTGCTAAGTTTTTGGTTATGAGATCGTGACATGAGAGTTGGGAGGTGGATGGAGGTGTACGACTATTCCCTCTTCGCAACATTATACCCCTTAATCCTGTTTTTTACCCTGTTAGATTTTCTCTTGGTTTTCCTATTTCAATGTCTTCTTGACTTACATAGAGGTCTGGACCGGTCATCATCTTTCTCTGATGGCAAGGCGCATTCATTAGTCGACAATTATCGAATGTTTTCTCCCTCTCGACTGTCGCCCATCGCTCCATGACCTTGTCCTTTTCGACTGTGGCGGAGCTATAGCCAAGGCCCTTATCCCTCCCAGCTGAAACCCATGTTAATACATTTTGAAGTAGCAGTTGGCGTCTGCAGCGTCGCAGAGGATATGATATACGAGGAAGAGCAGAATTGCGCTTTCTCCGTGGAACTTTTGACGCGGCCTTTGAATCCTTCTTGACGGCTAGGTAGACTGACGAGGCCATAGTTGAGTTGTTGTAAGACGATAGGTGGGCGGGCCAGGCAGGTGACTCAGCCCTGGAAGGCACCGGCTTAGTCATCGGACCGACGACGTCACAGCGCGACAGGGGTAGCTGGGTCATCGGCGACTGTATCCGACAAATCTTTTGAGAGCATCACGACCTGCAAAGACGATTTGATTGACTGCAATTGCGACAGCCACGCTCCACTCAAGAGACTGAAATCATGGCTAGTCAAAAGTCTAGAAAGTCCAAGTCAGTGCTGGACTATCTTAATGACTGGGGCTGTAAGTAATCACTCGATATGCGTGCCCTTTATCTCGTCATTCTCACTGCATGGCTCACTTCATCTCACACTCCTATGTGCTTTCTACTCAATCTCACACATATATATCTTTAAAAAGAGAATACTAACAAGATCCCAGCTGCCTCACTACCCCCCTCTCTCCTCGCAACTCTAGTCACCGCCCTCCACGCC
>SSHR01001679.1:0-21268 GCA_006518225.1 Fusarium neocosmosporiellum
CCCCCGCCCCAACCCCTCGAATCGCAAACCTGACGACTCCTGAATAGATACTGTGTTCGACCAAATGCAGGCCGCATCGAGGCCGGTCAGAGCTTCGATGTTGCCGGTAAGCTTGCTCACGTGCCTGCCATGCAAGCACTTGGCTGATAAACCCCATAGTTCTGCTCCAGGCTATGAAGCAGGACCCTCCCCCGGATGCTCGATGCCGTGACAAGTTCCTCGTCCAGTCCGCCCCTATCACCGCCGAAAAGGAGTTTGCTAGTATCGCCAACGTGGTATGGGTCTAACGACTTCCGGCCACTGCAAACGTATAGCTGACCGCAGTAACTAGCTGGAAACAACGGAAAAGAGTCAACTCGTGGAGCGCAAGATCCGGGTCAACTGGCTGGCGGCGAACTCCGAGCTCGACGAGTCTGCCAACCGCCCGGTAGCTACGCCCAACAAGCAGGCCATTGCTAACGGCGTAGGTCATGACAATTCCGACTTGTGGGATTTGGCGACTGACAACGCATCCAATCAGGCCACCGATACCCCCGACATCTCACGTACATATTCTTCCCCTGCTGTTAAAGAAGAGTCTCCCTCGGCCGCGGCTCCACCACCCTACCAACCCGAACATGTCCCCGAGGAAGACGAGAAGCCCCAACCCCCGGAGGAGCCCGAGTCCAAGAGCACAGTCGCCCAGGCCACGGCGGCCGTTAAGGAGGCCGCGGAGGTGTCTTATGAAGAGCTCAAGGCCAAACTCGCCCAGGCAGAGGCTCAGATCGTGTCACTTAGGGAGACTGGCCTCCGACAGCGCAACGTCAAGCCAGCCTCTAGCGAAGAGGAGAAGCGCCCCATGCTCCAGACTGCCCAAGCAGTCAACCAGACCGTCGAGGGCGTCCCGGTGCAGATGGCGGCAATCCTCTGCTTGATCAGCTTCCTGCTCGCCTACTTCTTCTTCTAGAAATAGGTGAAGGTGGTTAGCCTAGGGTCTTTTTATTTTAGAGGAGGCTACTAGACAGACCTGACGACGCTTACGAAAACCTAGTCTAAGGAGAGGCTCATGGTGATCAAGGGCATGCTCTAATGCGCTGAGGAGAGCTGGATCCACAGGACTCATGCCTTACTAGGTACGGACGACAAGGGCATACTCGCAACTCCGGCATCACACGACAGCAACCAATGGAGAGCAAATGTGCATACAGGGAGGAGCAGGAGGATGAAGCCATGAAGAAGAGCGATGGTGTCTGGATTGGGTAACGAGGGACGAATACCGCAGCAGGTGGTCAATTGTCAGTCAGTTGAGGGACAAAAAGGTGTTCCGTTGCTAGGACGCGGTTATTTTTGCTGTACACTCTAGCTTGAGCCTCTTCTCGTGGCTCTTGGTGTTTTTTCTTGGTTTCTTATTATCTCTGTTAATCGCGTTCTGATAACCTGGGCGTCAATTTTGTTGTCTCGAGTCTGCCGTCCGAATCTGTTCTTAGCCACTTGTACATTTATCCAGCTCATTGAAGCATTTCAACTCGTCTGATGTGAGAGGGGCCAGGGGCCATATGTCAACTTGAAGACATCTCGCTTGCTTGTATATACGATCACTCTTTTTACTCGAAGCTATGAATCATGTCTACGGCCCTCAATCAAAGCCCTATTCAAAACATCCAATCATTTATTTCTCAACCTTAACGCCTTGCGCAAAGAACCACACTGCACTCTATGATGCTTTTTTGTCTATTGCATCAACTCGCAGTCAGATGCAAGTCAATCCTAGAACAGACATGGGCTTCTTTTTTCCTGGTGCTAATTTAATCAAGAGTCAAAATTCCATTCACTGCCACATCTCATCCTACATCACTTGCTGATATACCATAAAGCGAATTTTAAGCCTGGATCTCAGACTCCTTCCAGTTGACACCGCCACCAACAAGACGGCCGCCGTTCTTGCGCTTGACGCGGCAGGTCATGCCGACGTTCTCATCCCAGATGAAGCGCCAGATGGCGTAGCACCAGCTCTCGTGTCGAGGCAGGTCATCGTAGAACTCGTGGGCAATGTCGCGAACGGCATGCAGACGGGTCCAGGGGACAGCAGGGAAGTCGTGGTGCTCGTTGTGCAGACCGACATTGTAAGTGAACCAGTTGAGAGGTCCGTAGTACGAGAAGGTCTCGGGGACGGGGATGCGGTTCTCGGGATCCCGCGCCGAGGGGGTGACGGTCTCGTAGACGTAGTGCTCCGCGATGAAGTGGCCAGCCAGGGGGTGAAGGCTGCCGGCGAGGAAGGAGGAGAGGAGGAGGTAGAGGATGGCGTTGATCGAGGTGAAGTGGTACAGGAGGGCGTCAAAGGTGAGCTGGACAGCGATGTTGAGGTAGTGGACCGAGGTCAGGGGCACACGGTAGACGGCCATTGGGCGGAGGGCGTAGAAGAAGATCTGGAAGGTGCAGAAGAAGGCCTTTCCGAGGATGGAGTCGAGGACGAAGGCCTCGAAGGCGGTCGGGAGATCAGTGTCGAGGCCATCGACGCCGAGGGACTTGTGATGAGTGAGATGGTAGGGCTAGCAGCTGGTCAGAACGGATTCATTCTCCCACCAAATTGAAGCTCGGCATACCCGGAAAGAGGCGCTGTAGGGAATGCCAATAGGCAGATTGGCGAAGATTGCGATCAAGCGATTAGCGCGGGGGCTCTTGAAAGCCAGGTTATGCGAGATCTCGTGGATGGCGAGGAAGAGGTTCTGGTTTGCGGTTGCGCCAAATACATAGGCGACAGCCCAGAACTTCCAAGAGAAGAAGGGGGTATCGTGGAGCATCCAGGCAAGGAAGACCTGGAGAGAGACGACACCGAGGACGACCCATTTCGTCAGAGGCTCGGGGCCACAGAGCTTGGTGATCTGTTATCGGAGGACAGGTCAGCATCCGAGCTGTGCGATGGGCGGGGTCAATTGAGAAAGGATGAACCTCGGGATGGGCCTTGATGATGGCGAGACGACGAGTTCGATGAGGCTCCTCGGTGTAGGTCCAGAAGAAGTCGTTGTTCTTCTGGGCGGCGTCGTCGTGGTCGCCCGCAGGAGCTGGGGTTGGGCTATCGCCCTTGGCCCTGGATGTCACGGTGGCCGCGGCGGTCATTGCGACGAAGAGTGTGTCCGACTCTATCGATTTTTTTCAAAAACAATTGCCCCGAAAAGCAATTGATAGAGACGAGATGTGAACCAAGAGAGTGCAGGTTCAAGAATTAAAAAGAATGTGAGACTTTTGCCTCTTGTTTCCTCCTGGGTTGTTTTGCGGCGCGGCGGGACAAGGGGCAGGAAGGGAAGGCGACGTGGAAGGCGGTGAAAATTTAGGGGCGCAGGCGCGGGCCAGCCAAAAATTGGCGGGCAAATCTCAACCTAAGCAGGTTACCAGATTCAGGGGACCGTTTTTGAGGGGTTCGAAAGCGGGGGCTCAGCGGCGGACCGGGTCCAATGGGAGGATCCGATTGCGCGGCGTGTCAGCGCTGAGAGGGTCCCCCGAGGCGCTGATGAACATTTGGATGCCGCAGAGGCTCTCTGCCCCAAGACTTCGGAGAGGCGCGGGGCCAGGTGGTGCGAGTGGTGCCATCCGGAGCCGTCGAGTTCCGGGGATTAAGTTGGAGGACCATACGATTCTTCGGTATTTGTTGGAATGTCCCTTGTTTTTATGCCGGGGGAGTATTTTTTTACATGCTGCTTCTGTGGCAGTCTGTCTGGGGTTCGGGTCATCATCGAGGGGATTTGCTGCCATGACTGGCGTCCAGACATCAGCCTGTAATGACGTACGAATACGAATACAGAGGTCAATGAAGAAACTGGCCGAGAGCATGCATCACCAGAGTGGATCTACGAGATTTTATCTTGACGCAGACTCCTTGAGGTGGGCTATTACAAAGAAGCTGTGCTGATTGCTTTTACTTGCATTGTTTAATGGGAATCCCCATGCCAATGCAGTGAAGGACCAGAGTGTCGGGGATCTTCACACTATCTAATCCTAAGGATAACCTCCCCATAACTATGAGATGAAATCAGAATACGGTGTACACATTCTCCCATATATTTATGATGTTTATTAGGTAATTTAACTCCGCTTTGAGGCTTCAATCATTCATAGATTTGCCACAACCTTAGATAGGCTTCTACCCCTGTATCAGGTGTAAAGTGGCGAAGCCGAGGCATCTTCCAATGCCCCTCCATTGCCTGCACAGATCAAGGCCAATTGATCATGAAACATGAATTCCAATATGGCATCTTCTTCAAATATCACACCAGATGCACCAATAGTGATTGCGAGATTCAATCCAATTGCCCGCTTACCATTTGAGGCAAACGGCTTGCGAGTGACTGTAAAGATCACACCCAGTTTTTTTAAGAGTGGGAACGTGCACGGCCAGCACGATCTTGCCCAATTCTTGGCAAGAGGCTTGGTCTGGACCACCCACCATGAGCTTGAGCCTCAAGCCATGTCCAACCATCTTTCAACCTCGACCTTTCATCACCATTGTCACGGAAATAGTTCCTCGTGCTTTCTGAATTTATGGTGTAGCACAGCAGCCTGTTCAATTCGATTTCCCGATTTCTCGATTTCATTACAGCCCAATACCTGCATGTTTCAGAAAACCTTGAACCCGTGCTTTATTACACAACTACATTTTGGATGAGGATGGTCGACCACACATACAAGCTCAACCTGAAGCATCGACTTAACCTCGATACCTTGGACGATGAAGGAATTAACTGCAGCCCGAAAAGCCATAGAGTTCAATTGAGGAGATTTTTCTTTTTTCCGATAAAAATATTACATTTTTGTTTGACGTCTTTGATGCAAACTTAAACCTTGACGTATCAATTTCGAGAAGAGTCACCCAAGATGACAAATTTTATAAAACCTCAAAGCTTTGGCATCTAAAAAGATCCTCACACTGATCCCTTCCACTCAACACACTTAAGGGGATCGCCATTTAGTTAATATTAGCAATATGGACGCCGCCTCTGATCGGTTCGGCGCCTCCTCCTCCCCAGTGTTCTGGCGCTCGCTGCCCCGGGAGATACAATTAATGATACTGAATTACGTTTTACCCAATTACCCCACCAAGCGTACAGACGCGGCTTCTGGACAGACGTATCGACTATCTGCTCTGAGTCCCGTGTGCAGGGACTGGCAGTACTTTGTCGAAAAGTACACCTTTCGTCGCCTGTCCCTCAAGGCACCAGATCTGCCAGGGTTTGGTGAATGTGTTCGAGGAAAGAACGCCATCAGGCTCAGCTACATTAGACACCTCTCGTTGCGAATCGAGCTCACCCCATACACCTGCCTGACCTGCAACAAGCCTGAGAATAGAGCCACGATTGCCCGGTGAGATATTCCAGAGTGCGTACTGGAATGTGCTATCGCTAACTATCTATAATCAGGAACAATCGGGTCTTTACCTCTGCTCTGACACGCCTACTGGAGGTTCTCTCGTCTTGGGACCGCACACACGGAGGGCTTACGTTGGAGGTTACCGCCCTCTCACCCAGCGATGTTGAGCACCATGCCTACGAGCCTGAACTGGCATATGACTATCCATTCCAGCTTGAGGAAGATCTGGAACAGTCTCCCAGTTTTCCGGAATACCACACTAGAAAGACTGCTGAACCCAGAGCATTTCCCAATCGTCACATGAGGTCGGCCCTAGTGAGGCTCCATGGCACACCTCTTGAGATGACGCCGCTGTCTCGGAAAGGCCGCCGAAGGCCAATGCCAGAACTGCCTGAAACTCCCATTGTCAGGGGTTTCCTTATCCGCCGGTCGTTTTTCAGGGGGTTTGCACTCAGCACGCTTACAAAGCTCTTCAAGGAAAGCCTAGTAGCCCTGGAGTGGTTTCGTTTCGAACGATGGGCTTCTTTCACGTACGATCAAGAGGTATCCTTTTACACTGGTATGATGCCCACATTCGATCAGAGGATTGATCATCGCTGACATGTCGTGGCAGATATGTGGGCCTTCTTGATACCTGCCTTGCCTCAAACCGTCAAGAGGTTATTCTTCAACCAGTGGTCAAGATGGAGGCCACCTTGGATGCCTTCCACCCCGGATCAGCTCGACTTGCGCAAATCCCTCTCCCGAGACCTAGCGCCATTAGTTTTGCATTTGACTGAGTTCTGCCCTCCTCATCTTATGAACCTCGCAGAGTTTTTAGATCAACTCAGCCAGAATGTTATGAGAGGCCGTTCTGAAGAAGCAAAGCTCGAGTTGCTCTCCATCAAAGCCGGGAGTTTCGGCCAGAGCTGCGTGACTGGCATGCTGACCCAAACCACTGCGGTAGCAAGGGCATTGCCGCGACTGCGCATTCTAGAAATGTGGCATGACACCAGTGGGTATGAATACATCTTCCGATATACGCGGTCTAACAATCAAGCTACGATAACCTGGATGAACACTGGGGTAGAGTGGCCTTTGGCACCTGAGGTCCTTGACGCGTGGGAGGGCGTTGCTTCAACGTATTCGACTCAACCCCTCGTTGTGGAGAGAAGACGGTTTCCGGGAGACCAAGGGATAGGCTTGGGATCATACGGGAAATGCATGTACCCTCTCCTGGAGCTACGGAGACTGGCTTTCGACCCAATTACCTTGGAACGACATACGCATCTAGTGCGCAAACCATGAGTTGTAGCGTGCTGGCTTGGTAGGTAGAGAAGAATGTTTACAGCGGCTAGTCGTTCTTGAAATACTTACTAGGCTACGTCTTACTCTCTGTCTTGCATGTTGTCTAACTCTCTCTGGATAAGCTCCTCAGAGAGCCTTTCCTTTTCTTAACACCGCAAATTTATTAACAGACTATCAGATTTTCGATTAGACCTCCCGCTGGGGTTTAGTAGAACACCATCCTTCAGAGGCCGGATCTACGCAGTCCGCTTCTTGGAAGTCTGTGTTACATGGAGCTCCTCGTCTCCGACGCCAACCATTTATGAGGACAAGACCACACCGTCGTCTCCGCTCAAGAATTTCACAATCCTGTCCAGACCCTGCTCATCTCCCTCGGTAGTCTCTTCTAACTCCATGTCGACCCAACCTTCACTGAATCCACCCCCGAAATCGATCAGCCAGGCATCATCCTGCTCATCAATGATCTGGCGTTCCCCCATACCAACCCCTGCTTGTGGAGGAGCTCGACGCTTTCGCGGATCTGTGAGGCCCATTTTCGCTTCGTCTCTGCCGCTGTGGCGGCGACATCGATCTCACCCAGGTTCCGCCCGGGCACCCACTGCCGGAGGAATCCCAGGATTCTCTTGGTATCCTTTTCATGGACGTAGCCCAGAAGCTGGGGGACTCGTATTGAACCTTGATGCGGGAATGCCCTGAGAATCTTACCCAGACACTCTAGCTCTCGTGCTACAGGGCCGCGGAGCAGCCAGCTTAGCTCGCCCTGCGACTTGCAGAACATGTCGCGCCCGTCTACATAGACGGTGGCAGTGACAGTCCTGGCAGCCCTCAAAAACACATCCCTAATCACAATATCCTCGGGGGTGTACCAAGGAATGTGTCCACAGATATCCAACTCCTTCTCAAAGGCTCGGTCGGCCCTGAATGCTTCGCCGGATTCTATTGGAACAACCGAGGCAGGGCCTGTATCAGCTTCTAGACGGAAGTAGAGTATCTTGGCGAACAAGAGCTGCTGCAAAGTTGGATGCTCGCGGGGTGGCGGTTGTTGAGAAGGCGTCAACTGAGAAAAGAGAGGCTTGCCAGCCTTCAGGATAATGCCAAGGACCTTGTACTGGCGTTTGCGATGGTCGTCATAATCTCTGCACATCCAATCCAGGTCAAGGAGGTCAATAAGGCGGTCCTGGAGAGGACGATCTTCCTGCTGCAGGCGGAGGGTGTCTTTGGTCGATAAGCCGTTGCTTGGGAAGATGGACACGTTAATCTGCGTGCCGTCGAGTTCAAAGTCCACGCTAGCGCCTTTTCCATCGCCCACGCACAGTTGGGTTATGACGGCCATGTCCATCAAGTCTTGTTCTGTCATGTCGCCCATTCTCGGTCTGTTCACTTTTTTTTTTTTTTTCAACAACGCGGGAAGAAGGTTGGTAATGATGGCAAGGTAGGGTCGGTTATAGAATGAAGGGAAGACGGGGAATTTATACGCAGTCGTTGCAGAAATGAAGCCTGGTGATGGCTTTTAACAGATGGTTGTATTTGTCCAACCTCCTGTGATAATGCCTCCTCTGGCAGTGTGTCACTCACCCTGGTCAGACTGGAAACGAAGCCCGACTGTTACCGAGGTCACAGTCTCCAAGTAGGTGAGAATCATTGTCGGCTCCCACATGGTCTTGCTCACAGGCGAAAGCAATTACAGTGAGCTCGTCAGGAAGCGAGGGAGCCTCGGACAGAGCCTGGGGCCGTGAGATGCCGTTTCGTCTATCACCAGCACATTCTCACTATCCAACCCCAACTACATAAGACTGTTGTAGCACAGAGGTAAGAGAGCCTGTCAGTGGCAAGTTGCAAGTAGGACGGTAGCTGAATAACCCTCAAGGAAATGAGGCAGAGTACAGCGGCCACCTAAATTTAAGCATAAAGAGAAATAATCACATACCATATACCTACTAATAGATGCAATGATTCTTTTCCTTTCTAATAAAGTATAAAGGAGAGGACTACTTTTCTGCATACAATTTATCACTTGATTCATGCTCATGAGTATTAGCTGAGCTATAAAAAGTATCAAGGCAAAAAAGGATGGAGTCAGCTTCACACCCAACTAATTTGCTGTGAGCTTTGTTACCCGCATCACAATGTCAGAACCCGACAATGCCCAGCCTCCGGATTCCTTGATCCAGACGGACAAGGGGAAGCAGTATTGGGAGGGGATTGACACCAGTGTCGACGGTACGCTTGGCGGTGTCCTGGCTGTCATGCCCCCCGTGTCCCGCATCGATCTGCAGGGTTCGCGAACCTTTCTGGCAAGACTGGGCATCGGCATCAAGAGCGGGCGAAGCAAGGTCCCCAGAGCATTAGAAGGGGGTGCAGGGTGAGTCATGTTCCATGCTTTCTCACTGAGAGCTGTGCTGTAACAAGCCGTGACTGAGTCTCGTGCCCAGGCTAATCGATGCATACCGAGGACTATAGGATTGGCAGGATTACCAAAGGGCTGCTTCTCCAGGTGGCCGATCGAGTCGACGTCATTGAGCCCGTGGCCAAGTTTACGGCGGCGCTGGAGGGAAAACCCGGCGTGGGAGACATCTTCAACGTCGGCTTGGAAGGGTGGCAACCAACTCAGGGTGTGCTCTACGACCTGATCTGGACTCAGTGGTGTGTCGGGCGCCTAGACGACAAGTCGTTAGTGCAGTACTTGGAAAGGTGCAAGGCAGTGCTCAATCCAGACGGAGGCATCATTGTCGTCAAGGAAAACTTGAGCACGTGGGGCGCAGACAAGTTTGACGAAACTGATGGCAGCGTAACAAGGTAAGGTTCTACCTATCAAAAACGGAAAAGCGACTCAGCAGGGGTAATCATATGACAGGGAGGACACCAAGTTCCAGGCTCTTTTCAAGCAGGCCGGTTTGGACATGATAAAGGCAGAGATTCAACGGGGCTTTCCTGTGGTGGGAAACCGGCAACTGTTGCCCTTGAAGATGTATGCCTTGAGACGGGCAGCAACAGGCTCCGAAGTGTAACAGCAAGGTTTCTTTGGGACAGGTTATGTTTTAGTTTTTGACTGCTGGCTGTGAGTAGAGTGTGAGATCTATTTGAAGAACTGGTCACTGTGCTGAATTATTCTATGTAGGAGTCTTGACTGTATATCTCGATGTTAAGAAATTATCATCTCTGCCCTTCCTCGGGGAGGCACTGCACTTCCAACCAATTAAGAGACAAGAAAGAAAGGCCAGGTGTTGGTTGTTGCAAAGCCTTCCCCGAGGCTGTTGGTCTTGATCTTTCAGAGTCACCTGACCATTGACACAAAAAGTCGGCTGAATGCAACCCACCCGCACAAGCCTCTCCACAGAATAATCTTCCTGCTTGCAAGGATCTTTTCTCCGCTTTGTTCTTGAAGGATACCTACATCCGTACGGAGGGCGATTTCAAAAGTTTTGTCCTGGCCTCTAAGCCACATAAATACATCAGTCAATCAGAGGNNTTTTGAAATCGCCCTCCGTACTACGTAGCAAATTTAAGTCCGCGCCAAGCTTACCAGAAATGGAAAAGAAGCTGGGATACACCGCAGATTCCATGGCCTTGCCCGATACAGCTAAAGAACGCTTCTACAGTGACCTCAAACCCGTGCCGAATGACACGCTGAAACAATTCTTGTGAGAATACGACGAGCTGAACAGGACCAGCCGACCGGACCGCCGAATACCCAACACTTGTCGTGTTCTGCCAAAACCCGGACAAGACCTGGTGAGCATAGAGATCTCTGGGTGCAGTCTAATTCTTACAGGATCATCGAGCGTGATGGAGACAACGTCGTCATAACGCAGGCGGACCGGATAGGTCTCTACAGGTACGCGGTCGACATCAAGTACGATGGCGGATTTTCCCTGCCGCTTCTACTTACTGAGACTGAAGCTTCATAGGCCTTGACAGCCCCCGAGGTGTGCCCTTTGCAACATGGTCTCTTGAAACATTGGCCTAACATGACCAGTTGCCGTCCATCGAAACCTCTCGCGGCGACTCTCCGTTTCTCAACTTGCCGAGAGAGTTGCGAGAAAACATCTACCGCTTTGCACTGCCTCTGAGAGAATTAGGCATCAAGGATATCGACGCCTTTGAAAGCCGATGCTTCCCCGTAGCTGTAGGAGACCCGAGCGGGTACTTCTTCCAGGTGGGGCAAGAACCTGCTATCCTTGGAGTCAGCAAACAGATACGCCAAGAAGCTCTTCCCTTTGCATACCGAAGCACGACATTTTGCCTGGACGACCTGGATGATGCAGTAAAGGTTATTGTTGCAGTTGGTCAGATTGGGCGCGACAACATGACATCGCTGCAGTTCCCATGGGAGAGCAAGAACGAAATTCAGTCTACACTGGAAGGGTCTCCGCATTCTAGTGATGTTCCTCTCGAACTCCCCTCGCTCCACGTATCAAGGTGCATCCAACTCCTGAAAGGATGCAAGAGGCTCGAGCTCTTGCGGATATGCCTGGATCAAGACATATTCGAGCACGTGCCGACGAGCAAGTTCTTGACAGACCCAGGCATCGCGGGCCTGTGCAGTCTTAAGCGGCTCGGGAGGCTGGAAGTGGTTGATAACAGAGACGAGACTCTCGATGAGCACCCAGTCGTGAAGCAGCTTCACGAGAAGATGAAGGGGACAGTAGCGTAGGCAGGATTATGGCGCAAAGGCTGGCTGTTTGGAGACATCGATATGAGCGTTAGGATAGCTAGTTCTTGGCACATTCGAGTCGTCCATCCTTCAGGCCAGGGAATTTATTTGGTAATGATGATAACCCGATGAAGCCAGCTGAAGTACTTCTTGAGAGTGCTGAGACAGAATGGTCCGTCGACCATCATCGCCGCCCCCAAACGTACCCACCTCCATCAACATTCCGGGCGCCAAATCACGGAGGAGGCCGTCGATGGACAAGAAATTCAAGGGGCCTTTGCCAAACGAGCGTGATTGAGATTTAACTTGGCCGGTGTGACATCTACAAGTTATTTAGCGCACATCGGGCATTGCTTCAGAAGAACGATAACATTCGCAGGCAATTCGACATAGCAAGAAATGCTGATTCCTTTCTAGGTAGCATCTCACCCAGCGTGTTCATTGCTCGTATGAACAAGTTTAACAGCGTCTACAATTGCTGCCTCGATGACGGCATTGCGGTTCCTTTCCTCAATAGAGATCTGGCTCGTAATGCACTCTCCTCTGTCTAGGGCCCCTTAAGCTTGACAAGCTACTTCACACGCCTTGGGTGATGAGCCTCGCGATGACGACCTAGGCCAGACGGCACTCGTCGAGAAACTTTCTCTCACGGCAGGGCTGCTTCTGTTTGACGATCCAGATCTATTGAATACGGCCCGCGGTAGATGATCTTGACAAGATCCTGGAAAAGTGCAAGAGAGATAATCAAGGTTCTTGGTATTCCAAACTTCTATATTAAATGCTTGATCACGCAGACATAACAAACTCTCTAGATTCCATTTGTCGCGCACGAGAAGACGCCCGATACAGCACCAGCCTCGAACTGGTCAATAATGCCCTGCACACTGGCATACGTGCCGACTGTCAGGAACACGATGCCGATGGCGATCAAGATGATGTTGACCACGTTGCCCGTCAAGTCGGTGATGAAGCCGTGATGCCGTCCCACCTTCTTATCAGCTCCACGCATACGGAAGTAGGCCACGCCCCAGAAGATGAAGCCGAACCAGCTGTCGAACAGGGACGACATGACGGAGAGCACTATACATTGCGTTAGCGCCATTGCTACGTTTTCATAGTAGGGCTACTACTCACAGGAGTTGAAGAAAGGGATGACCATGGCGATGATAAAGGCCAGGATCCAGGTCGCCAGTAGAATTCCAGCCCAGGATCCCCAGCCAACGACGGTGTGGCTGTTCATGTGCTTGGAGTTGCGGAAGAGGCGGAAAAAGACGAATCGAGCCGACACCGAGGCGTACAGGCAACCCAAGAAGATGATGGTAGGGATCATGAACGAAAAGGCCGCCTTCTTGTACACAGGCTCGAGTGAGCCAAATGCGGGCGCTGTCACGTACTGGTTGCCGGTGTAAGCATACACAATGGCTCCGACGATGCTAAAGACTATGATCTCGGCAATGGTGCATGCCCAGAGCGCCTTGGGGAAGTCCCTACATCACATTAGTTTTGTCACAGGAAACGATTCAAATTACGTACCGTGGATCACGCATCTCAGCAATAAAGCTAGGCAGGGTAATCTGACCGATAAAGGTGTAGCTGATGTTGAGGAAAGCCGACATGCCGTTGACAAAGGTTGTTCCCTTGACAGGAACAGCAGTGACGATGGGCTCGCCCAGCTTGGCCAAGTCATATCCAGCCGGGTGAGTCTGGATGGCAGCAAAGATGGCGGCGAGCAGGACAGAGATGAAGGTGAAGAAGGCTGAGGCGGTGCCCAGCTTGGCCATCATGTTAAAGGTTCTCGGCAACGATCCAATCCAGCAGATGATGGTAACAATGACGGAGAACATGACGGTACGGCAACTGCCAACATCGTCGGCGGCAGTCATGGTGTTGAGGTACTTGGCGCCAACCAAAACGTGAAGACCCTGAATGAAGGTGTTGTTGAGGATGAAGCACACGGCAGTGGCCCACCAAGCCCACTCCTTGCCCCAGAACAGCATCTGTCCAATATCACAGACATCGCGAAGCTCGGGATGGCGCAAGCAAAACTCCCACAGCACGAGACTGGTATAAAGGACGATAATAGCGACAACAACGGTCAGAATCAGACCAGGGACCAGACCAAGAACGCTATACGACCAGGGGAAACTCATGATGGCGAGGCAAATGTACTCGCTAAAGAGCAGACCTGCCGTCTTTTGCCATGAACAAGTTCGATACTGGATCTGCTCTCCTTCCTCGGCCGCCAGCTGCTTGTTGAGGATGGCGGAGCTGGAATCTTCGGAATCCGAGACTTCGCGCCTGACAAAATCTGGCAGGTCGGCGATTCGAGGTCCCACGGTGGTGCCGCTGCCACCGAACAAGGACGCCCATCGCGAAGAGGGGGTTTGGATCTGAGAGGGACGGCGCTCGGGGTCGGGGCTGTCACCCCCGGAGTTGACAGAGGCACTCTTTTCAGCCATTTTGCGTGGGATGTCGATTGGTCTGAACCAGCCAAAGGCGGGATGAATCAAAGACAGACAAAAACAAATTGATCGACAAAGAGTCGCAAGAGCCACAACTCAAAAGGAAAGACGAGCTGGCACAAAATCTCAACTGTGGATAGAAAGCAAGCACTGGGGGGGGATCAGAGTCCGTTTTAAAGAAACAATGCTGATCCTACTCAAATCAAGGATCCCTACCTGACTACCTACGCAAGGTCCCCAGCACGTCTCGAGGTAGGATTCTCTCATGTCGCCATCTCACCAAGCTCACGACACACACACACCCCCAGCCGGACACCTTCCGCATCGGTCCATTTTTCCAACAAAGCCTGCGCTAGAGCGATCATCACGCAGGAAAGAAGCAACATAACAGACCCTCATAGTTCTTCGTCATGACAACACACACACCCCATGGGCGTTCGCCGAGTGCCATCCGGGACGGCGGGGCGGGGGGGGAGGTTCCACTCCCGCTCCGCCCGCCTTCCGCGCCAGTGTGCCGAACATCCGGTGCTGGCCTGTCACGACGCCGACGACCCAGGATGGAAGCTGCATGTCAGCCAGTCAACAGTGGCGGGAATCGCATCATCACGTTAAAAAAGGCCAATCCACCGGGATCCCCGTCTGCAAGTCGATCACAGATGCCTGGAAGCTGGCAGGGGGGCCGGCCGGGGAGAGTGACCGACAGAGCATGGTCTTTTCCTGGAACAAAGGTGATTTTCAGGGTCATGATTGGGTTATTTCCCGTGGGGTTTCACAGACGTAACGTAGCCTGTGCGTCTTTTTGATCCAGTGTTGAAGGGGGGCGACACCCGAGTTTGAGGAGGAACTGCTCCTGCAACGGCTCATGGTTCCCATGTCGATTCTCGAGCTGAAAGCATTAGGTCGCACGCAATCTGATCAGCTCGTGAGCTCAAAGTGGTTGGATGATGAATGAGGCGTCGAAGGAGACTATCATTACATGCGAACATGGAATCCCCTTTCAAGCGACGAGATATTCACGTTACGTCAAGCACTCCTTTCCTAGAGGCTTCTTGTTTTATCATCCGGACCCTGTCTTGTAGTTTCCATGTCCTCGGGGAGTTCATCTCACAAGGTCCATCCCATTACGAAATTGCCATGATGTGATCGGACAGAAAATGCCCACGCCCGAACGAAGCCAGTCAGGGTCCCGAGGGTCCGGAACCTCCCCTTCGCTT
This sequence comes from Fusarium neocosmosporiellum, assembly GCA_006518225.1. Taxonomy (NCBI): domain Eukaryota; kingdom Fungi; phylum Ascomycota; class Sordariomycetes; order Hypocreales; family Nectriaceae; genus Fusarium; species Fusarium neocosmosporiellum. Next base: position 14,958 of record SSHR01001679.1, read on the forward strand.
CCACTTGGGTAGGAGCAGGAGTGGCCCCATCGTCAAAACCCGACCACGGCTCTCGCATCACTATAGCCCTAAAAGGCGTCATTCAGACTATTTGCTGAAGGATTCGCGGCTCGTCGGTCAAAGTGCCCACATTTCCGAGGATCCTCTTCGCTTCTCTCATGCTTCAGGGATGGATGCGCTTGACAAACATGGTCACTTGAGAGGCGGCGAGGCTTTTTTTCGTTCTTTCCTGTCCGGATGGCACGGGGAGTTCGGGGAGCCCATGGCCGTTGCGCACGACCGAGTCCGTGGGCGGTTTTTAAGCTTATTGCTCAAGGTCGTGTCTTGACCGTGTCGCATGTCGTTCGAGCGCATGCGATACCCACACGAGCGAGGTTATCGCCAAGCTAGTGCCAAGGGCTAGGCGATCTCTAGGCGATCGAGCAACCAGCCAATTGGGGCCATCATGTCATGCAACATGCGACTTCACATTAAATGGACCCAGCAAATCTCACAACTTCACCACATTATATCGCAAAAATATTATTTTAGAATTTCAATTACAAATCTATTCTATGGCTCAAATTTTACATGTACAATTTTTCAGCTTAGGAGAATCAACAATTCATGTCCAACTGACAAAAGAGTTCGGAGCCCCGTGTCGATGGGCTCCTACATCTCTGTCGCTCGGGTTGTCGTCGGGAGTGTCGTCGGTTTTTGGTCGTCGTCGCGGGAATCGAACTCGGGGTTGGCGTGTGCCCAGGCATTTAGGGCGGGGGGTAGGGAGGAGCAGTTTGACCTGACCGTTGATTCCATTGAACCACGGCGCCCCTGCTCCTCCCTGGTAGATCAGGTCCGGGGAAGTAATAGATAAGGGTATGCTGGATCAATCCCCTCCTGGTGAAGGGTTACGTGATGCGACGACTGAGGCGGCGCTGTGAGGCGCTGGTGAAGGCCCGCCAGCTGTATCCCAGCTGTCAACCGCCAACAGCCAACAGCCAACAGCTACAGAACCTGCGTGAAGTCTTTCGCTTCTGCCAAATCCTCCCCCTGCGATGATCCGTGGTGTTTTCATGCCCGGCACCAATGCAATACACCAACACTGTTGGTAATTGATGCCATCACCACACCACCATCGACACCACCAACAACAAGCATCGCCACGACAAGTGAAGCAACGAACGCAACATGAGAGCGCAAGTGCAACAGGCGGCTTGGAGCAGGCAATGTGAATGCGCTTGCATTACAATATCCCGAGGCCAAGATTATACCATCACCTCACATCACCACCACAAATATCAACATCAATCAGCGTCGCCACTATCACCATCACAAAGCGCTCGCTCAGCAAAGCAGTTTACAAGCAATAAAGAACATCAGCGACAATGTGTATGCACTTGCGACACACAAATCTCCTCCATCGAAAGGCTCGGCACTTGCGAACGACCTTGATCCCTCAAACTATCATGTCTCGGCTCGAGATATTCCAGTCGTCGCGACCGCGTTCGTTCGTTTCGATTCGCTTCGGAGAGGGGGAGTGGTTCGCTAGGTTTACTCATGGCAGAAACAGTTGCGCAGAATTACAAAAGCATGAACGATACTGGTTAGGAAGGACGCATGGGAAGATGATGTGGTTATAGCACGAAAACACGAAAAACAGGAATCAGGAGTGGTGAGAGTTATATCAAGTGTTTAGAAGGAGTATAATAGTTGGTGATGGTGAAGGATGGGCGATTTCGATGCGGTGGTGAGACGTGATGATGAAGGAGTGAAGTTGGTGAGGCTCCAAAGATGGGCGTGGAGCCAAATCTCTTGGCCAAAGTGGATTCAGGGCTTACACTGAGTCACGGGGTTATTTGCCTGTGATGGGTACAGGCATAACCTCGTTAAAAGAAATGGACCCTCGCCCATCCTAACCAGAGCAAACTAAACCAAAATAGGTTCACTGGCTGAAGGGTTCTTGGTGAGGAGTTCATCATGTCCTTGGATTTGGGTCAAGAACTTGCATGCATGGTGCGAGAGGTTATGCATTCACGGAACTCAGTTGAAGCTCTCTACCATGCACCTTACCTAGGTAGGCAGGTAGCAGCTGCGACTGAGCTTGGGAGAAATGCTGGAGGGCAAGGAAAAAGCTGCCGTCACTCAATATCTGCTCTCACAACCAGAGTCGTCCATCCTTGATTGCTTGTTGCGCCGAGAGCCTATCATGCGGTATGACGCTATCAAGTCATCGCAGCAGTCGCTCTTTGGTCTATCTATCAGTCAAACTTGGATACAAGCCCACCCAGTAGCTCAGAACTTGCTCCCGGGTGTCTGTCAGCTCCTTTGATCCGGACGTTTCATCTCCAAGCTCAGCATGGAGAGAGTTTTGATTTCAAGGCACATGCACAGATAATCCTGTTGAATGACACGTGCCAAAGTCACAAAGCGCCCAAGCTCCCCCGCCAAAGCCAATGCCAGGATCAGCCGAGACGGGAAGGGAGCCACTGGAAAAACGTCAGGCCGCCTGAGCTCCCTCCTGCCTGCCAGGTGACGATTGCGATAGCGATAAGCAAAAGTTGGCGGCTACCTGATTTAGCCACCTTGCATCGCCTGGTGCGCAAGTCACGTACAAACACCAAGCAACAGCCACCAAAGCAGAGCTCCTTTTTTCTGCTGCCTTGATTCGACAGCAAAGTTAAGAAAACGCGGCCCGCTTCTTATCCCGACAACCCTCCATCGAGTCCAACCAGCTTGACCGCGTTCGCTTGCCAACTTGACCCTGTGCTTGCTCCCCTCGCTTGCTATCATTCACCGACCAGAGACGATATCGGACGAGCTTTCACGAACGAACCATCACACGCACAACTCCGATGAGCACGCCTTTCCCTTGAAGCAGCACCACCGCCCACGACCGACTCTTGGCTATCACGACACACAATCACCGTCGCTGGCGCACTCGAATGCGCCCACTTCTCCTCTTCTCCTGCTGAACGCACCACCTCGATCCCTCCCGCTCCCCTGGCGCGGCCTCCGCCCGCCATCTCGTCGCTCCGATGTGGTGGCTATTTAGGGCATTCTTCAGCTCCATCTTCCTGCTCAGCATCGTCCTTTCCATCCCCGTCGCCTTCGATGTAGGCGGCCGTGATAGCGGGCTGGCCTACAGCCTGGCCCTGTTCCTCTTCTACTTTGTATATTCGACCCTGGAGCTTCTGACGCCCGAAAAGTCCCGCTCCCGCTTCGTCCTGTCGGGCTTTTTGCGACTTTCGCAGTGGATCATCATCCCTTCACTGCTGATCTGGTCGCTTGGTCAGTTTGCCGTGGATGCGGGCAACACAAACTGGGTGGAACGGACGCTAGGCGGCCTCCTCAACTCCAAGAGCACGAGCTGGAAGGAGTGGACATTTGGCAAGGATGGGCTGGTAGAGACTGTTATGCTGGGAGGCTGGGATAATGTGCTTCGATATTGCGGTCCTGTGTTCCAGCTGTTGGAGGGTTTCTGCACCTTGTTGGTCATCCAAGCCGCAGGCCAGCTCACCAGGTGGCTTGTAAATCGAGGAAGAAGCGATACTTGGGTGGTACGTCTGAAACAGCGTCAGTCGAGATTCATGCTAACATTTCCGCAGATCGTCCTCCTCGTCCTTTCCAGCTCCATCATGGCTAGTGCTTCCTACTTCCTCTGGAGGGTTGCCCAGTTCCCTCAGATTAGCAACGTCGATGCTACTCTTATCGGCATTGCAATGACCACGGCCGTCTTCCTCTGCGCTTTCGGTATTGGCAGCGGTCGAGGCAACCCCATAGAGTCATCACTACTCTTTGCCTACATCGTCCTCTGCGTTTACCAGATCTTCACCGACTATCTCCCCTCGGAAAACTCTGACCAGGTCGAGGATCAAGACAACTCTCAGCCCGACATTCCTCCTCTGCCACCCATCATCATGGCATCGTACTCGACCTTTCTCCACATGCTCGGTTCCCTCCCTTCTGCCGTTCACTCATCCCTGGCCCTATTATATGCGGCCTTCCAAACCATTACCCCCTCAGTTATCATCTCTCTAACATACCGCTCATTGGTGTTCTATTGCGCAACGCGCATTATCCCTTCGATCCGTGAATCGGGTGTGCGGGCGATGATGCAGGAGCCCGACTGGGAAGACTCAGAAGCTGCCAGCAGGCTCCTAGGCTTCCTCAGCTGGTTCTCACCGTCCATCTTGATAGCCATCTACACCAGCTTACTCTTGCAACACTTTTCGACGAGCGAGGGTCCCGATGGTTGGACGCTTAGGGGGGGCGACGTTGGTGGCGGAACCTGGCAGTGGACCAACATTGGCCTGACCATGGTTCTATACGGCGTGGAGCTCTACCTGGGCTCTGATGAGCACGATCACTGGAAGGTGGACTAATGGCCACTGGAAGCTGAATCAAGCAAGTGATGTTTCAAAGAGCATCTAAGCTGCACCTATTCCGCTAGGTGCCTAACCTGAAGACGGAGGGCAGGGCCCCCCAGCCCGAGGCCGATTCCGAGAGGGAGCTAGAAGTGAAGGCGTCGACTTTTCGGAACGGATACATTGATTTCAAGGTAGCATAAGGGACTGGGACGCCCGGACTGGGACGGGCAGTGGGCAACGGGAAAGGCGCAATAGCGCACCAGGCGTTGGGGCGGGTTGGGCAGCTATTTTGTTCTTGTTTGTTGTGCAGCATGGCGATACCGATATGATGTTGGCTTTGTTTTTATACTGTCTGCTTGTAGTAAGGCAGCGTGATTTTAATATTTTAAATATCGACAGATTTGTTGACAGATGTGGTGTTGTGGTTGGCTTGTGACATGATGGGCTTGTGATATGATGAGGCTTTATCTGTGGTGATTTATGCCTGCTTTTGAGTTATGTTTTGGTGTTAATTCTATGCTCTAGTTTAGTACCAACAAGACTCTTTCGGTGGCATGATACGTCTTGGTTGTCCTGAATGCTGCTCTGAGCATGCATGTCGTCACATTTCTACCTCGAATCTTGACTCTATCCCTAGATTCAAACACAAGCACTCATCCCAAGCCACACCCAGCAACTCAGCCGCCATAACATATTCAAATATCAAATAAATAATTTTGTTAACTCCAAAAACCACCAACTATATAGTACTCTCCATCCAACCTTTGTCATGTCTGACTGCAACAATAAAACACCGAGTCCCGGGACCGGCGCGGGATACCCTGGACCCACCCGGCGACTCGAGCTTGCATGAGAAGGAGCCGAGGTGAACTTGACATCTTGACTTTATTAGAGTATCGTCGAGCTTCAACTCTCTGGCCTTAACGAATCATACCCAAAATGGCCGATACATATGCTACAAAGGGCCTCCCGCCACCTCCCGCCGTCTCCAAAAAGACGCTCCCCATGGCGGGACTCCTCGTCGACGTCTACGGCCTCGATGAGCTGCCTCCGAATAAACCACTGACTTGTCTCTGGCTGCTTCATCCTCGCACTCGCACGCGAGCGCGGATGCATGACATTGCTAGTCGGACCATCGCCGCCTGGAACGCCCACGCGGGGGAGGCGCCAGAGCGAGGTCTCATCGCCTTGGCCTTTGACATGCCCAACCACGGGACGCGGCTCGTCAGCGAGTCGGCGAATCTGGCCTGGGACGGTGGGAATGCGGGCCATGCGATTGACATGATGGGCATGGTCAAGGGCGGCGTCACAGACATGTCTGGACTGATGGACCTCGTGGCTGGATACCTTGGCCGTGAGGTTGACGGGCATGTCTGTCTTGGATGGAGCCTGGGAGGGCACAGCGCGTGGCAGGCTTGGTTCGGGGAGGAGAGGATCGACGCTGCTGTGGTCGTGGTTGGATGCCCCGACTTTATGAGTGAGTTCTGAAGCTGAAAAAGAGACAAGGAGGATGTACTGATGAGATATAGGTCTTATGAGTGACCGCGCTGCTATCGCTAAACTCGACTGCGGTGCCAACTTCATCGGGAGCAAATACTTTCCCAGTGACCTTGTCAAAACCTGCCTCCGCCACGACCCAAAAGCTCTCCTCTTTGGAACATCGCCTATCGAATCCGACCAGGCCCGCCTAAAGTCTATCCTCGACGCCCGTGTGAGAGGAAAGAGGCTGCTCCTCTGTTCAGGAGCCGACGACGCGCTGGTCCCATACGCAAACAGCCGGCCGCTGGCGACGCTGCTGAAGCAGGCGGTGGGCGAGGGGGGTTGGTACGATGGGGGTGTTGTGTTGGAGGATCGTGTTTATGAGGGTGTGGGACATCGATTTAGTGCTGCCATGGTGGAGGACGCTGTGAGGTTTCTGGTTGATGCGGTGCAAAGGGGGCCGAGGGGGAGGGGGAAGATAAGAGA
>SSHR01001680.1:0-39187 GCA_006518225.1 Fusarium neocosmosporiellum
GGACGGATATCGGTTGGACCTTTGGTATTGGGCATGGGATTGAAGGGGTGAGATCAGATGAGATGGACGCGATGGAGATTGATGGATGCATACTGTCCTGTCCAATGGAGGACGACAACGACTGAAATGGGCAATGATGACGAAGACATGAAGCTCGTCGATGAACCATTTGTTTTTTGTTACATTCTTGAAGCGACCCCCAGCCCCAGGCGGCCTGGCTCTTTTGGTTGCGAGATATTTATGATTTGGAACAATTTTGTTGGAAATTTTTTTTCTCAGTTTTACATTTCATTCATGGAGCGAGCATTGAACGAGGAAGAAAAATGTCCATCTCAGTTTGTTACATAGTCTAGTGTATTTACCTTGGAAGCAAGCATCTGAGCCTCTGGAGGTGTAGAGTAGCTTGGCTCGACATAAAAGCAAACATTTGAATCTTGACCATTGCAATGGATCTTGACTACCTACCTCGTGGACGTGCCATGTTTGCCAGATTTGGCTGCTCAATGCGACGACTGCGCCCCAGTAAAGAAGAGAACGGCTGGTTGCACAGCCCAACGAAGGATGATTGGAGTCCTTACTTGGGCTAACTTGACGTGATGAATTGATACACTTTCTCCCCCCAAACCCCCCGGCCAAGAGGTCATCTGGGCAGGGACAAAAGAAGGCAGCGGGCGTCATCAGGCCTTGACCAAAACGAGGGAAGTGCCCGAACGAGACACTTGCCTACTAGAGTGAAACTAGAGTTGAGCTACGTACCGAGAATGGGGGAGGGTGTTCTGTCCAAGACAATGTCTTGGCGGCGTGCGGCGCTGGGACGGCACGGGACGCGGAGATGGATGGGAGGATTGCGTCACTGGGGATGGTTCACTACCTATCTCACCAGAGAGCTAAGTTGGGCATTTGGTAGGCCTCATGTTTGAATGTCGATTCTTGTCCAATTCCTCGATTCACGATGCGCTCACACCCCCATTGCCTAGTAAGGCTTCTAAACTATGTGCAAAATAAGAACAAGCCGCTGCTGCTGCTGCTGCTGCTGTTGCTGCCGTGCAATCCCCCCAAATCCGTCCTGCATCTTGCAGTCTGGAAGTCTTCGGCCGGTGTTCCGGTGCTGTCGAGACCTGCATGATGCAGACCAAGGCAAAAGATGCGGCTGTCCGAGTGTCGGGGGGTGCGCGCGCCACAGTCTCGACAAAGACTGCCTTGGGCTGCCTCAACACCATGTCCGCTGACCAAACAAGGTCGGCTCCTTCTCTCGTCTCCTCAATCTTCAGCCAGCCAGCCATCAAAGTGCTCTGCTGGCTAGCTCCATGTGTGCGCGCAAGCAGGCAGGCAGAGAGGGAGGCACCCGACGGCTCATTCATGCATTGTTGGCCTCGACCTGCGCGGGCCGCCATAACAGGCCGCATATGAGAGAGCACGTGCAAAAAGGCCAATGAGACATCCCCAGGGCTACTACAAAAGAGGCGATTGGGCAGCAATGGACAGCGCACATGGGGATTGGTCGGGAGCTCGTCACGGGGTGTCGGACCTGGAGAGAAGAGACGACAAAGGTGGCCGTGGCGAGCTTGACCGAGGAATACAGGACAGTAGTCCGTCTATCGGTCTTCAGCTTATCGACATCCATTCAAGTCTATCTAGGGTCTAGTGTAGTTGAACCTGCAGTAGTCAAGTGTCTCAATATATGTTATACGTGCAACAAGACACGAGCGCTTGTGCTCTGTTCAATAATAGCATCGTACAGCACGGCACAGCACAAACCACTACCAGTTTGTCTACTCCGTCCCCCCCCCCCCTTCTCAGGGACCACTATGTATCCAGAAACATGAGACCGATATATCCAATACGATATAAACAATGTCCTCTCTATTCGCCCCTTTCACGGCGGCAAAGCCGAGACCTGTCATCAGCCACCCAGACTCTTCCTCCTCAGATGATGCTTACACGGCATCGCGGAGATGCGCGCGCATCCTCTGTCGATTTCCGTGGCACATGAGTTGAATGGATGGGCTTGTGCCACCGTTGCACTACATTGCCTACTTGCGGCTGCCGCCCTCGCCTGGAGGGTCGTACTTTTCCTTCCAGATCCTATGCAAGCATCGAGTCAGCGTCTCATGTTTCTTCACTGCACTGTCAACCCTGGTGCTGCTGCTGCTGATGCCGCGCTCAGACGCAGGCGACCGGACGCCTCTCCGTTGCACCGGCAGGTCGACCGTCTGATCCATTGTGTATCCCCCCTGGAGGCACAGCGAGCAGGGCGGACCGAGAGACCCGGGGGCCACGAGGACCTATCCAGAGAGCTTCGCCGACGGACGACGCCCCGAGCCGTGCCAATGGCACCAGCAGGGGGCAGCAGGAATAGATACAGCACGGCATGTACGCAGACGGACGGGCATATAGCCGCACAGAGCCGGTTGGACTCACCAAGTGTTCCCCAGTGTCTTGTTTCCAGCCTTCTCGGCCAGTCGATAGTATCGGGCTGCTGCGAACTGTACAGGAAGTCAGCCTCATGTGACGGATCGAGCATCAGCGTCCGTGGGGGTTCAGAGGAACAGCTCAACAGAGCGAGCAAGACAGGTTCTCTGATGGTTCTGCGGTCGATGCCTGAGTCTCATGCAGGGGTGTTGGGCACCGAGCCGAGTTGTCGAGAGAGCAAATCAAAGGCCCTGGACACACCGAGTTTTGAAGTCGGAGACTTGATTGAGCCTTCAATCGCCGAGAGACCATCTGATCAAGAGCCGCGTGTGTGCTCAGACGGGGAATACGGAATGCATGATGGAAACATTGACGTTACTGGCGCACATACCTTGTCCTTCTTACACCCGAAGCCCTCGAGGTAACACCAGGCAATCTCGTTCATGGCATCTGTCACATTCGTGTTATGCTTGTTCAGCTTAAGCTCGCTCTCGTCAAACTCACCAGTGTCTCCCAGGTTCGCCGCAGTCTCATAATACTACACAGGCGCAATAAGTCAGCAAACATTCCTTCGCCCTCGTCCAGATTCCAACATACCTGCTTGGCGGCGTACGGGTCCTTGTGGATTCCCCAGCCGTGGCGGAAGCAGTTTGCCAGCTCAAAGATGGCCAGCACCAGCTCGCCCTTGGCCGCTCCGCCCTTCTTCATGCCCGCCTGCAAAGCCAGCTGCTCGATCGAGGCCGAGTTGGACGCCGCCGCCGACAGGTACTTGACGGCGCCCTCGGGGTTCGGTGCGCAGCCCCATCCGTGCCTAGACGATAACGAGGTCTCGGGTCAGCAATCGAGCACGTTTGCTTTCTTCAGTAGATGCGAGACATTGTCGCCGGATCAAGGTTTGACTTTTGGGGTTCCTGCAGCAGCCTCCCGGAAAGCTTCAGCTCTCCAAGCCACTACCCGCAACAAAGTCCCTTCTCCTTCCACCCTGTTCTATTGCGCTCACCTCAAAGCAAGACCGTAAAGGACCTGGCTCAGCGGGTTGTTGGCGCCCTGGGGATCAGCCAGACGCCCAAAGATGCGCGTCGAGTGCTCCAGGTCGCCCTCTTCGTGCAGTCGGATGGCCTCCTGGATGTCCTGGTCAATCTCCTGTGTTGAGATGGCGCGGGCTTGGTCGCCCGAGACGGGCGTCGCAGGCCGGCTGGTGCTCCTCGCCCGGTCGTTCTGGCTGGCCAGGATGGTCGCCCGCTTCTCCCACTGCGACTCGGCGCCGTCCTTGTCCTGGGGATCGTTCGGGGCGATGATTTCGGGCAGGTTGTCGGGGACGCTCTCGGAGGACTGCGGCGCGGCGCGGCTCAGGTGCAGGCGCTGCGACAGGCGCCTGTGGCCGCTCTCCCTCTTGGAGTTCTGGCTCGACTCAGAGGCGGAGCGGGACCGGCCGGATCGGAAGACGTCGAGCGAGCGCCGGGGCTTGCTACCGGAGGCCGGCTCCTCTGCGGAGAGGTGGAAGTTGTCGTTGGACTTGATCGAGGGTGGGTAGATGCGCTCCTGCGTCGACGTGTCGGACCGGAAGATGGCGAATTCGGGCGCGGCGAGGCGGTCGACCGTCTCCTTCTCCGGGGGCTGGCCCGTGGAGAGGTCGTCCTTCTTCCTAAGGATATCTCGTAGACCCATTTCTGCTTGTTGTAGGTGTGATTTGTAGATATAGCAGCGACGACACCACCACTGCCCGCTGGTTTCTTGTATGGAGACCGGGGAGGTCCGTTCACGAGATGAGATGGGTTCGGCTAACAATAAATCGAAACGAAGATGCGCGCAGAGACTATCCCAATTCAGAATCGCAAGAATGGATAGTCAGGAAGAGAGGAATAGGTTCCCCGGAAAATGTCGTCACATCGTCAGGAACAAACCTCATGCTATTTCAGTCTCTGGAACGAGGCGGGAGAGGAGAGGACCATGCCCCTCCATCCATCCATGGCTCGCCCGCAAACGGCGGCGCTGGGGCTGAGTCGAGGCTTCGCACTGCGGTCGGTGCTGCACTTTCACGCCGTACAGGACAAGACAGGACAGGAATAGGTGCGAGACAGCCTATGAAGCCTGGCCTACGCGCCACGGCCATCTGCACTGTCAGACAAAGGGCACTAGGATCAGCCGCCGCCCCTGCTGGTTCGTTCGTGTTTGTTTGGAGAGGGGGGGAGAGGTCGTGAGATTTGACCGAGGGCGAAGAGGGAGGGGCTAAGGATGAAACTGGAAGCCATGACCACTTGCCTCCTGCCTGTATCAGTAATGATTGTTTCTTTGTTTCGAGACGGGCCAGCTAAGGATAGTAACTGAGGTTGTAATAGAGGCTGTTGCATCGATAACTACGATCTATTCCAAAACATATTCATTGTTCATCAAGGAGTCTATGGCCTGGGGCTGTCATCCCTAGTGAACCCTCCGTGCTGACATTGGTGCCCCTCACTGAAGTTGACCAGGGGCAACCCCTCCAAAGAACCCCCTCGTCACCAACAGAGATGGTCTATCAATGGATCCATCAATGACAGCCAATATCATGTTGTCACAAGCGTGCTCTAGGGACGATATCAAACTTCTCTTTACAAAACTTTTTCATTAACTCTTTCCTCTTTTTTACAAAGTGAGGCATTCCTCTTTTTCAAAAACAACTTCTTCTTCTCATCTTTCAGATCTTGTTCTTCGTTCATGCCTTTGCATGGCCATCATGTCCCTCAGCCGTGCCGAATGGATGCGGGTGCGTTACGGGGTATCTCAAACACATGCCAAAACTCCTTCCCAACTTCCCCGTGCTGGATGAAGCAACAAATCAGAGCCGGCTGATGCCGTCCTCTGCCTGTGAAAACGTCGAAACATGCGCTGCATGGCTCAACTTGGTCGTTTAGATGGACAAAAAGTCCTTCTGATCCTCAAAGTCCTCACAGTCTGAGTCTGCGTCGATAAACTCGGCAACCTCGTCCGAATCAACGTCGTCAGAGTCGCCTGCCTCGTCGTCACTCGAAACGTCTTCCATGGGCTCATCCTCTGCCTTGACCTGGTTCCGTAGGACGCTTGCCCTCTCGCGGTGTGGCAGTTTACACCCCTTGACCCTACATCTTCCAGTGTTGCTAAAGTCAGGGCACTCAAACACGTGGCGCTCAGCGCATTCTGCCCCCTTACTGCAATACCCGTTGAACCCAAAGTCCCTACAAACCGGGGCAGCTGGAGACGCTTTGGAGTGAGTATACGGACAGTCAGCCTTGGCGCAGTGGCCCTTGGCAAAATGCAAACAGTTGGGGGTGCGCTCGGCAGTCATGTCATGGGAAAGATCGCAAGACTCGCCGTTGATGCATCGTCCCTCTTTCAAAAAGTCTTTACAGAGGGCCACCTTGTTGGGGTCGTGCATGTAGCGGCATCGAGGGCCCTTTGAGCAGGATCCTAGATAGGGGTAGTATGTCAGTTTCGTCCCATACGCACCAGATAGATCCAGGGAAACGGCGTTTGAGTCGCTCCAGGTTCGGAAAGAGAAATTACCAGTCGTTGAGAAGATCTTGCACGGCTCGTTGATCTTCTTGACCATGCCGCTTCGCCTAGGGGCTGTCAGCAACTTGGTCACCCAGGGCGCTGTAACATACCGCTGGTCGTTGACAACTCGGTTCGCCACTAGGTTTCCTGTCTTGGTACGGTAAAACTTTACACCAGCAATGATCGCGCTCTTGGGAGTTCGGGAAAATGCGTTGGGGGCATCTGCGCTAGGTAAGGCACATTGACCGTCGGATGCTGTCTGGGGCGTGTACGCACCAGAGACTTTTACGAGCTTCTTGCCACCGTCGACGACGCGGAACTGGATGCCTTCAACAGACAGCTCGTTGCGACCTGTGGGGTTAGTCTGCGCATTCGAAGCACTAGCTTTGTGTTTCATGAACTCGTCAAACTGGGCCTTCTCGCGTTGTCGATGGCCGCTGATCTTTCGCTGTCTCGTCTGTTCGATCGCCTTGGCCCGATTCTGCGTCTCCTTCTCGTACACGTTCGCATTAATGAGTTGTCGGTGGCGATCCGTCTTGGAAACCCAGCCGGGTGGGGTCTCGGCGCCGCTGCTGGCAGACCGGGAACTCGGGGAGTTTGCGGCATTGAGCTGCAATGTTCGATGGTGGTGAACCGCCGGCGGCCGTGCCACTCTATGCGATCGGGCCGGGTAGGGCGAGCTCGCGTTACGATATGTGTTGCCTGGCGGCGTCAACACGCTGGTGATGTCAAGTTTGATGAAATAAACTCACTCCGATGATGCGCTGGGTGGTGGGATGACTGCGACCGTACTCCTGCTTGCTGGCTCTTGTGGCGGTTGATCTGACCTGGAATATCGTGAGCCAAAGTTGCGCGTAAAATCAATGGATGGAGGGCACAAACCCGCAAGTTGACCGATGCGGGCAAGAAGCTCTTTCTCTTCTTCCGACATATTGAGATTCGTTTCTTTGTACAGTATTTCTCGATCGCCACAAAACAAAAAGCGTGAGTAGATTAATACAGGAATGAAGGTGAAATCGTGGTGGTTGTGATTGAAAGCAGTCAACAAGCGACGGGAAGGCATTAGAAGAAGTAAGTGCATCATCCGAAGCTTAATATTAGTCATCCACCTTGGCAGCCTCATTGGCCCGCCACACTCCAGCACTCACGCCAATCGCAAGGCTGAGCCTTCCATTGTTTGTTCCATCTCTATCATCCTCGTGAATTGTTTTCAACGGAAAGTCGCATGTTTCTGCATTGCAAATCATTTAGTTTTCTTACGGCATCTTTGTTCATACTTTCGTGAGCGCCACGTCCATCAACGCATTGATCTCAGGCACACAGCCAGCAGAACTAAAATCCAAGCATTACCATGGCTTCTTCATGGGATCTCTTGGACCCGGAGGAAGAGGCCGAACTTCACAAGTCGCGACTGCTTAATGTGGAAGAGAAACCCTTCAAACGAATCACGAAACGCCTCAACAGCTTAACAACTCTCGCCGCACCTACCGGCCCCTCAAACGGTAGCTACCCGCCATCCAGCGAAGCCAAGGGCAAGCTCGAGCAGCTCAAAGAAGAACTTGCCCTCGACTTTGCCGCTTTCGACAGCTCCATCACGCGCCTGCAGTTCCTCCACGATGCCAACATCCGCGAGCGCGAGCGCTACGCGGCCGACCAGGATCGCATCCTCGCCGAATGCCAAGCCGTCCGACAAAACAATGCGCAGCTTAGAGAACAACTCGAGGCTGCGCAGGCCACCCTAGCGCAGCGCAAGAAGTTCGACGAGCTGGCAGAGAAGATAACATCGAATCGACTACTTAGGCCACGAGAAGACCAGATTGCCAACCTCGCCAAGCTTGAGGAGGAGTGTCGCGAACTCGAGCGCGAGAGCGAGACCTATAACGAGACATGGAGGGAACGCCGAGATCAGTTCAACCGAATCATGGAGGAGGGTATGCTTCTGAGACGGCAAATCCGCGACGAGAAGGAGGAGGTGGACCGCCGCGAGGGCATGAACGAGGGCGCCGAGGACGATGGCGAAGTGGATAAGGCCGGCCAGACGCCCAGGAACGAGCCCAGCGGGAATGCAACACCACATCCAGATGGGGACAGCCAGGCCAAGGCAGACATTGAAGCCGGCACACCAAACCCTGATGCCCTTAATGGTGGAAGAACACCTATGAGGGACACCCCGGGCCCAGACACTCTAAAACCGCTGCCTGGACACATTGGGTCTCTGGCACGCGATGGAAGCCTAGCTCCTAGCCGAGATGCCTCCCCCATGCCACAACATGACGAGCGCAAGGCCGAGTCAGGGGAGGATGTTGACATGGAGGACTCTGAGGCCACGAGTCGGATTCGCGACGATGGAGGAAACACGCCCCGGGTGACCATTGAGCCACCTGAGGCCAACGATGACAAGATGGAGGTGGATAATTAGCTTTGGAGAAAAGCAGTCTACAGGAGGAGCAAGGTCGCAGACAAGCAACGTTTGTAACATCATCTTTCAAGATACCCTCAGGTTTATGGAGGTCTAATAGCGGTCGGTCTTTTTTTGTAATGGCTGGGTCAACTAAGTGGTATCGTAAAAGCAAGCAGCCTCTCCGTCCTTTTCTTTGCATGTTCTATGCGCCGTTCTGAGCCGCCTTGGCCTTCTCCAACGTCTCCTTGGCCAGCTGCACCTGCTCCTCTTGTCCGCCGGTCTGCTCGCTCACGGTGATCTGCTCTTCCAGCTTCTGGACGGCGGCGACGATTTTCTTTCGTAGGGGCTCGAAGACGGCCTTGGTCTGTTCCAGGGCGGTTTGCTAAAGGGAGGAATCCCGTCATTAATAATAGTCCGTGGTGGGGGGGACGGCTGCACGACCTACCTGCTGCTTGAGCATATACGCGCCATTGCCGTCCTCGTCGCCCTGTCCGCTCTCGATCTTTTCCTTCAGGGCCCTGATCGAAGCCTCCTCCTGTTCAACCTCCTTGTGGTACGAGGCTTCCTCCTTGAGGAGCCGGTTGACGGAGCTCGTAGCGATAGCGAGGGGTGTTGGCGGGGCCATGGTGATTAGATTTGTAGGGACTTGATGGTGGAAAAGGTCTTGTTCGAAAGTCGCAGAGAGGGGGTAGATTCTCCTAATATATCGAGAAAGACAAGGGGCAGCAGGCAGCGAGAAATGGCTTGTCGGGAAGAAATTCGGTGCCTGTTGTTTGGTTCAAGACAAGGAGAGCAAATGAGATCATGGCTCGACGTGGGGTTTATGTCCATGGCGGGGCAACCTCGCCGTGTGCTTCACCGCGTTCATGAACAAACATCACTGTTCTCAGGCAGGGCACAGCAAGCGAGTACAAACTTGATGAGCCATTTCGCGAATAGCAACGTGCAGTTAATCGTTCATTGAGCCAGCTACATAGGTTTTCCAACAGAACTCGTCTTCACCCAAGCACCTAAAGTATACCGACCGACCGCTCAACGGCGTCCGCCCAAGTCTTGTTAACCACTCCTCATTTTCCCTTATAGCCTCCATCCAAGTTCCGCATGCCATGGTATCTCCCTAAACGCCAACAACGCCATTCGGGTGACCTCGAGTCGATTGCCCCCCAGAATGCAGGAATTCAATACTTTACACGACCAAACATGCCGCCCGTCCGAGTCTTCGTTATAACGCAATGAGCAGGTATCTTGTCATCCAGAATATCACGCCGACACGGCCACGGCAGGGGCAACCACGGCGGCGGGCTCGGGCTCGTTTCCGCCTTCTTGAGCCATCTCGCCGCCAGCTTCCCTCTCGGCCCAGGCCCCCCAAAGACCTCGCTTGGCCCGTATCCGGATGTCGTCTCCGAGTCCTGGGCCCTGCTCAACCTTGATGGCATCCTTTGTTGCAAGCACCAGGCACTCAAAGAACATCTTAGTAGCATCAGCCTTACTGGTCACCTTCTCGGGACAGAGAGTTTGGAAGTTAACCGCTCTCTCGAGTCGCTTTCCGGGGCTGTCGGCGGCATCGGCGCCAAACCTATCTCGGAGGACATGAACGGCGTGCTTAGTGCCCATAGACACAGGCCCGCTCTCAGTAGGGTGGACAAGAGGGTAAGTGGTGTCTTCAAAGCCAGGCATCAGGGTGCCAGGCTCCTCCTCCTCCAGGTGTTCAGGCGGGACACCTCCATCATCGCCGGGGATTTCGAGTTGGGTTTCTTCAGGGGCCACACTCATTTCACCGCCAAGGCCGCCTTCACCAAAGCCCATATCCGTATCCTCGCCGAGCACCAGGCGTGGGGACTTGGAAGCGCCATGATCGCTCTCGACATCGGCGATTCCGCTATCCCGCTTCCGCTTCAGCTCGTTCAAGCCACGAACGGCATCCAGTGAGAGCATTCCTCGTAGTTCGGGGGCCCAGGCAGAGCTTCGTCCCTCCATCATGATTGATGAGACAAATCCACCGCTCTTCTGCATGTCCATCAATGCCAGCAAGAAGGGGTCACGGGGGAGGAAGCTGGCCTCCTTGATGATGTTGTCCCGGTTGGCTTGCTGTTGCTTAATGTGGTTGCTAGAAAGAGCAATCTCCTCGTCAGGCGTCAGGATTTTCTGCTTCCTGGCGCGTTGCGCGGGTCGTCGGACGAGCGTCTCCTCGGCTTCGTGGTCGGGTTCGTAAAGATCTGTCATCTGGTGTCTCGAGTACTCTTCCTCCAGATTAGCGGCGATCTCCTCGTCAATATCAGAGAGCGGTGATTCGGAAATGCGTTCGCGAGGAGGAGAATGCATCATGGGCATCTCGGTCAGGTCTTCCTGGGGGACACCAAATTCCATATCGCCGCCCATGGCAACATCTCCCTCAGTGTCAACAATCATGGGCCCGTGTAGCTCAAGAGATGTCTCGCCCTCTATGCTTTTCTGAACGCCTTCAATCTCCGAACCGCCAAAATCAGGTTCAACAGATGGGGCTTGACTGGCCCGACGTCCACGTTCCACCTCAGTTAGGTCTTCTTCCTCTTCTTCCAGTCCAAAATCCAAGCCAAGGTCAATAGTATTAGCACCTGCCATCATTTCATCCTCTGCGCCAAAGCCACCATTGAGAAATTGGCTGTTGTCGTACTCTTCCTGCAGATTGATGTCTCTTTGGCTAGGACGACCCTTGCGACCAACCTGGCTCGTAGTGACATCTTCCACTTGCGACAAGAGCCAATTTGCGTCCGGCGGTGGGGGCAGTTCAAAGTTGTCGTAGGGTGTAATCTTATCCGGAAGCGTCAGGGCCTCGCGGTTGGGCAGCTGCAAGCTAACAGCCATATCATTGTTTCCCGTAGATCGGAAAGCCTGGAGATTGTCAGCATGCGATCAGGCGAGTAGAAGATAGCGGAAACTAACCATCTTGATCTTCATCATGGCTTCATTGCAGTCATCCAACAAGTAACGCGTCTTTCGTTGATAGATTCGCACCACACCGAGCAACAGCTGACTACTTAGTCGCAGGGCCATCGGCGCCTGGTTGGGTGTGATGATGGCCTCGACGCTGTCCGTGACATTGGACTGGAGAATATGGTTCTTGGAGAGCTTCCGTTCAATGTTGGCCGAGAGCCAGACGCGAGCGAGCGGCCCGCTCTTTTGGAGCAAATCATGAGAGTAGAACATGGTGCTGTCGCGCGCAGACGCAGACGCGATGCCCAAGAAAAGAGAAGTGGTAGCTGCAGGTACGCGCCAAAAAGCTGATGTTGAAATATGACCAATACGTTTGGAGGGGGAGAGGCGGGTGGTGGTTGAGCGAAAGTGGTGTGGATAAACACGAAGACCGGGGGGCGCGTTTGAAGGTTGGGCGTGGTAAACAAGCTCAGTGAAAGGATTGCTCTACGCGCAGAAGCGGCAGCGCGGGCACCGCAGAGGCATAAAGCAATAGGACGATATCGCGCGATGGGGATGATTGCTCGGCGACAAAAGTTGAGGTGATAGCGATGGCTTCGGGGATCGATGAGGCGTGTGCGCTGAATGTCGCGACGGATTTTAGGAAGGGAAATTGGGACCTTGACCTTGAAGAGGGGAGGTGGCCTTGGTCGTTCGCCAACGGTAAATGGCGTGGCTGGGGAAATGGTGTGTGGTTCAGCAAGGCCCGCACGGATCACGCCTGCCTGGCTCGGCCCCGGATAAAGTATTGTCCGGTGGTTTCCCCAGAGCATCACCAAGGTGGCTCTGGTCTTCAATGCTCAACTAGCCTTAATTATTGATGCTCCATAAAATTTTTGAAAAATAGAAGATTTCTTTTAGTTCCTAATAATCCGACTGTCTTCTGTCCAATTTCTTCGAGGCGCAGCCGAATCAGCCTCGAAGGATCAATCGCAGATTCCTTCACCCACTTGGACAGGCAAGCATTATTGGCCTTGGCATTTATAAGCCGGGACAAGCTGAAGTCGACTGCTCCAGCGACGGGGCAACGCTACGCAGTCTCCCTCTCGCTGTTACTGGCCAGGAATGAACCAGATGGGCGCCACCGGCTCTGAAGCTTTCAAGGTTGATATGCAAGCCCCTGGCAGCCTTGCCGAGTCTGGAAAAGTACTAGCCCGGCCCGCGCTCCATCGAGGACAAGACACCTGGACATGTTGGATTTGAACTCTGGGGCTTTCCAACACACCCGCGATCTTGTTCCGTCCTCGCTGGCCTCTTCTCACCTTCGTTCGTTCTTTCGTTGCTGCGTCTGCCCATGTTTAGACTTCTTTGGCAACGGGGCTGAAGCGAGTCTTTTCATCGACGGGAGTCTAATTGCCATCGGAAGATTCTTGTCCGTGGCCACCTGGCGCATATCCTGACGTCGATCAATCATTTCAACATTAGACCGAACCTCCCTCCTCATGACCTCGCGCACTCACTCCTAGACCGGTCTCCCATCTCCCATGCATTCGACGCATTCCTCGATTCGATTGTGACAAAGCCACCGGCG
Source organism: Fusarium neocosmosporiellum (assembly GCA_006518225.1). Classification (NCBI taxonomy): domain Eukaryota; kingdom Fungi; phylum Ascomycota; class Sordariomycetes; order Hypocreales; family Nectriaceae; genus Fusarium; species Fusarium neocosmosporiellum. Next base: position 12,810 of record SSHR01001680.1, read on the forward strand.
CAAACTTCTTTTTCAACATGCAGCTGCCGTGGGGCGGCCGCGAGGGCCCTGGACATGACTCCCTTCTACCAATGTCCAATATCCCATCCATCACTGGGCTTGTGGGGGATCTTACTGACTCTGGTGATGGTGATCGTCAACAGCGACCAGGTCGCCATGTCAGAACTACCTCTGCGCATGCACGAGTGAGTCTTCCATGGCATTTCTTCTCGTCTCAATCGCTTCCATTGTGTTGCTGACATGTCATCAGAACGTGGCCGACCAGTTCTCCTACATGACCCCGAGCGAAGCAGCGGCGAACCTCCGAACATCCCTCACGCATGGCCTCACCCCGACTGAAGCTTTAACTAGACTAGGCGATTATGGACCAAACGAGATTCCTCATGATCCCCCCGAACCATTGTGGTTGCGCTTCGTCAAGCAGTTCCAGGAGCCCCTGATCCTGCTCCTCCTCGTATCGGCCGGAACCTCGCTCTTGCTGGGTAACATGGATGATGCCGTCAGCATCACAGTCGCCGTGACCATTGTGGTTACTGTAGGTTTTGTGCAGGAATATAGATCCGAGAAATCTATTGAGGCTCTCAATCACCTTGTCCCGAACCACGCGCATCTTGTTCGTGGTCAGAATAAGGCGCCCCCTGTCGGCAAGACTCCTACATGGCCTCCACGTCCCGATGACGGTGTTGAGCCGGCGCCTTCCCCCGGCTCTGTTACGCCCATTAGCGATATACTAGATGCCACCTCTTCCAAGGTTATGGCTTCTCAGTTGGTTCCTGGCGATCTTGTCCTCTTCACCACGGGCGATCGCATTCCTGCCGACATCCGAGTTACCAAGGCTGCGGATTTGACGATTGATGCTTCAAATCTTACGGGAGAGACAGAGCCTGTAAGGGTTACGGTCGATGCTCGCCGCCGTGGTCTCGGTTCCTATGCTTTCGACAAGGCCCAACACCCGCGACCCGGATCGCTCGCCCCCGATGAGCATACAGATTCTCACGGAGATGGAATTCATAACATTGCTTACATGGGAACTTTGATCAAGTCTGGACATGGTCAGGGCATTGTCTTTGCAACTGGAGGACACACGCACTTTGGCACTATTGCGACCAGCGTGTCTGGCACTGAAAGCCCGCGCTCCCCTCTCCAATTGACCATGGATGATCTTGGCTCGCAGCTGAGCAAAGCTTCATTCCTGGTCATTGGTCTAATTTCAATTGTTGGCTGGTTACAGGGAAAGAACCTCCTTGAAATCTTCACCATTTCGATCTCACTGGCTGTCGCTGCTATCCCGGAAGGTCTACCCATCATTGTCACAGTTACCTTGGCTCTTGGAGTACATCGCATGGCTAGGCACAATGCGATCGTGCGAAGGATGCCCAAGGTTGAAACACTTGGCTCTGTCAACGTCGTTTGCACTGATAAGACCGGTATGAAGAGTCTCGCTTACCATCAAACCACCACTAATACTGTATAACCAGGCACTCTAACCACGAACCACATGACGACCACTCGAATGTGGTATTTTGGAGCCCAGGAGCCGGTTCAAGTTGATTCTGATAATGAGGCTCTGGATACCAATCCGGACCTCAACCAAGCAACCCTGCGAGTTCTTCGCATTGGAAATATCGCCAATGACGCGCGACTTGCCCAGAAGTATACGGAACATGGTCAAGCAGCCACGGCTGTACTATCTTCGACTCTCGGGCGTGATCAAGTGTCCACCTACACACGCTGGGTTGGCCAGCCTACTGATGTTGCCATGTTGGATCTTCTCGACCGCTTCAAGGAGCACGACGTTCGGGAATCTATTGGCCCTCGTGTGAGCGAGACGCCATTCAGCTCCGAGCGAAAGTGGATGGGAGTTACCATCGGCTCGGAGACGAGGGGCGATAAGGAGTATGCCTACATGAAGGGTTCTATCGAAAAGGTTCTCGCCGCGTGCGACACATATCTCGAACAGGATGGAAGAGAGATTGTCTTGGATTCCGCTCGTCGCCAAGAAGCTCTCCAGGCCGCTGAAACCATGGCTGTCCAAGGCCTCCGAGTATTGGCATTTGCAAGCGGCTCAGTCTCGCGGCCAATGAGGAACAGGTCAGCACCACGCAACACACCCGGTTTCGACAGAAGCGAGAGCCCTCTCTCTCACAGCCCGGATGACATTTATAAGGGTCTCACATTTGCTGGCCTGGTCGGCATGCGTGATCCGCCACGACCCGGAGTTGGACGGTCCATCAGGCGGCTGATGCGGGGCGGTGTCAAGGTCATCATGATCACTGGTGACGCTGAAACAACAGCTCTTGCCATCGGTAAGCAGCTTGGTATGAATATTGCGGCTCCCAGCGGTCATATGGGTGGCCAGGGCACCGTCAAGTCGGTTCTCCGGGGTGATGAAGTCGACAGGATGTCCGAGACGGATCTTGCCCAGGCCATGCAGCATACGACGATCTTTGCGCGCACGAATCCTGATCACAAACTCAAGATCATCAGAGCGCTTCAGTCCAGAGGCGATATTGTCGCCATGACTGGAGACGGAGTCAATGATGCGCCTGCACTGAAGAAGGCCGATATCGGCATCTCTATGGGCCGTCACGGAACGGATGTCGCCAAGGAGGCAGCGGATATGATTCTGACAGACGATGACTTTTCCACGATCCTTCGTGCTATCGAGGAGGGCAAGGGCATCTTCAATAACATCCAGAACTTCTTGACCTTCCAGCTGAGCACGAGCGCCGCCAGTCTGGCTCTTGTGTTTATATGCACATGCTTCGGCTTCAAGTCCCCCTTGAACGCCATGCAGATTCTCTGGATCAGTAAGTAGCGGCGAGACCCCGTTTACAGCTCGAGCTAATCGTCAACAGACATCATCATGGATGGCCCTCCCGCCCAGTCTCTGGGTGTCGAGAGAGTAGATCCCGACGTCATGACCAAGCCTCCCCGGAGGCGAGGAGACCCTGTTCTCACTCGCGCACTCATCTCACGTGTACTAACATCGGCTGCCATTATCACCATCGGAACAATGCTCATCTACCGGCGCGAGATGGTGGCCGATGGCCAGGTGACGCGACGAGATACGACCATGACCTTTACTTGCTTCGTTTTCTTCGATATGTTCAACGCTCTCAGCTGCCGATCCGAGTCCAAGTCGGTACTGCGGGGTGAGGTTGGACTTTTTTCCAACAATTTGTTCAACTGGGCCGTCTCCCTCAGTATCGCGGGCCAGTTGCTTGTCATTTATTTCCCCTGGCTTCAGGAAACGTTCCAGACGGAGGCCCTCGGATTCTTCGATCTTATACGACTATTCATTCTGTGCAGCACGGTGTTCTGGGCAGATGAGGTGCGGAAATATCTTAGGTATGGAAAACGGCGTTTTGGCAACGGATACAGCCAGGCGGTTTAAGGGGCAGGGCTAGGGGTAAGGTTGGACGAGGGCTGTAATAGTAACCAAGATACTGTATAAACTCAAAATGACTTTGGCGTAAACGTTTTTAGAATTTTGCGAGATGGCACACTCGCAAAGAAAATAATTCTTGATCCTTGAATGAATCAATTGTGTAGTGTGTCTTGTTGAACATAGGACATCTATTGCTGGTGCAGGGTAAGCTTCTAGGGAGCTTGGTGTTAATTGCGGGGAGCATCGTCGACTTGCTGCGTGTCACTAACAACGCCAGCTACCCATATACTCGCCCTGGGCCAAGTTGCGCCAGGAGCTCCACAACCCTTCTCCGCCTCGACCAAAGTCCCAAACGTCAAGGCAGCGATGCGCCGCTCGAATAGAATACTTCAATGACAATGTCAAGCCTTCCAAACGGCCTCTCCCACCGCCTAGACCACGATCACACCGTCGTCGAATCCACCACCTTGTCCCTCCAGAATGCCACGACTGAGTCTGACATCCGCGATGCGCTCGCCGCCCTGCACGCCCGCGAGACCGCTATAACGTCCCGTCTCGATGCCCTCGTCGCTTCCCAAGCTGACCTCTCCCGCGACCTCGGTCGGCTGGACCTCCTGCGGGCAGGACTCGGTGCGCAGGTCATCGCCTCACGCTCCATCGGAAATGACATGCTGGCAACTGCGGCGGACACGGCGGGCCGACTGAGTGACAAGGTCAAGGAGCTGGACCTGGAGAAGAGCCGAGTCGAGGAGACGCTTGGCGTGGTGGAACAGGTTGCAGAGCTCAAGGCATGCGTCAACGGCGTGGTTGGCTCCATGGGCGCCCCCCAGGACTGGGAGGCTGCTGCTGGATACCTGTCGAGGGCGAGCAAGGTGCCAGATGAAATTGTCAAGGGACCATTTGCTGTCAGCATAGTACCGAGCGTTGAGGTGCCCGACCCGCCGTGGGTGACGCTCGAGGATGCCAGGGAGAGTCTGTGTGGCCTCTTCCTACGAGAGTTCGAGAAGGCGGCAGAGGAGAGCGACGGAACCAAGGTCACACGGTTCTTCAAGCTCTTCCCACTGATAGGCCGAGCCGATGTTGGTCTGGATGTCTATGGACGATACGTGTGTCAAGGTGTCGCCGGCACAGCTCGAGCGACGCTCAAGGACGCCATGGGTAGCCAGCGCAAGGAAGGATTCTTCTACGCCAATGCCCTGACCAAGCTCTTTGAGCACATTGCGCAGATTGTCGAAGGCCACGGAGGACTCGTGGAACGTCACTATGGCTCTGGAAAGATGGTTCGGGTGATTGAGCGCCTGCAGATGGAAGCCGACGTTCAAGGAGGCATCATCGTCGACACGTGGAGCGACGAGAGAGGAATCGACAGGAAACTCACAGATGTTAGGAGCTACCCTTTCTCTTTTCTCGTTCAAAGCTTCCTGCCTCAGCCACCTCGAGGTGGCACACCGAGGGTGAACTCGCCGGCGATTGGGGTGGGCAACAACCCCAGAGAGAGCGAGGATGAGGGCGTCAACATGAAGGAGGTTGACGGCCTACTAAGTGAAATTGCCGTGATGCTTGGTCGGTGGTCATTATACACCAGGTTCCTTGCTGGCAAATGCAAGGTAAGACGAACCATCGAGACTCTCGTGACACAAACTCACATGTTATAGGACCCGAACACAGCAGACGACGCGCCGCTTGTTATACCCGATGTTTTGATCAAGTCGAATCTGTATCGAAAAGTGTCGACAAAGCTCACGTCGCCATACAACGTCATGACAACCTTCTTCTTCCGGCGATCCGTGGAAAAGGCATTTCAACTGGATGAATACCCTACCGGCCTCTCGTTGAGTTTGAACAGGCACATTGACAGCAATGCTCCCTACATCATCCTGGCAGTCGACGATGTCATGTACATTGTAAACGCTGTTATCCAGAAATCCATCTCCACATCACAAAGAGACGTCATCGCCTCTGTGATACCAACTATTGGGCGAGTGCTCGGCTCCGACTTTGTTGGCATGATCCAGCGCAAGATGAGAGATGAATCATACCCCAAGCCAGTGATCCAAGGAGGATTCCCACCCGAGGAGAAGATTATTCACTTTATTGTTCTCATCAACAGTCTGGACATGGCCAACGAGTATCTTACGCGCATCATCACTGGCCGGATAGGCGATTCTGGTCAGATACCAAATGGTGATGTCCAGAACGGGCCACTCAAGGACTCATTCCCCTTTGAGAGGGATGTCACATTCGTCGCCAATGCCTTGCACACGCTTCAAACATCCTTTATCGGGAAGACAACCGAGCTTCTTAACGAGGGCATCCAAGTGCTCTTCAACCAAGTTGTCAAGCTCAGGCTACGCCCTGTGTTGACTGATACGTTCCGTGACGCAGACTACACGCTGTCTGAGGACGACCTTGCCGAGATAGCCCAGCAGAATGATGAGGACGAGGACGAGCTCATCGAACAAGTACCACGGCGCTTCGAACACGGCTGGGATCAGCTCATGAAGCCCATTGCAAGGCTGATGACGCCCGGAACATACAGCCAGCTCCTGGACATCACAGCACGTTACCTATCAAAGATGTGGGAGAAGAAGGTGCTCGGATACGCAGGACGTACCAACGCCCTGGGTGCTATTCGCATTGAGCGCGACTTTATCGCCTTGGTGGATGTCGTTTCCAGAGGAGATTATGCCGTGAGAGAGATGTTTTCCAAGGTCCTACAACTTCTCATGGTCGCAAACATGGAAGACGATGAGTGGGATGAGATTATGGCGCAGGATGGAGAAGACGATGGTATTGACTGGGTTCTGACTGACGAGGAGAGGAGGAGGGCGAGGAGCTTGGTCAGGGGCTAAAGTGGCCGCCATAATCTCTCGATGGAGAGCGGCGTTGATGATAGACAACTTGATGCACTATAAAAGCATGTTTCATGAAAGGACACACAAGTCTGAGGCAATCTAGAGTGGATAGTTGGTTCTGACAATTAATGAGAATATGGTATCCATGACATATGCAGGATAAAAGTCAATGTATGGTGTTGACAGCGGGAGTGAGTGGCCACTCGCCCTAACTGAGTGGAGGGCCACTAAATAGGTAACCGTTGTAGGGGCGTCAGGCGCACAGACACCACTCACTTTGCCTTTGGGCGCTGCCTGGGCTGGGCTGGGGCTTTTGTTTGTCTGAGTGTGAGTCAAACCATCAAAAAAGAGCAAGTCCCGTTAGTTCGTCATGATGAGTGAGCATGAGGATGAAATTTTCCATCACACAACTATCGCGAACCCTCACAACCATCCGTCTCTGTCGCTGCCGCTGCAGGCATATTTGCCATTTTACAACCTCTGAGAATACGGCTCTCTACTTCTTACATCGAAATCTCACCAATAGCGCACGCAACGTCGTGCCGCTTTTCACCCCACGGTCACATCCCAGTCTGCGACCACTTACATCGGCGCTATCCTCAAAATTCACGACACAGGCCTCGCCCACCATGAAGACGCGCATAGTCAAGGTCTCTAGCAAGGGAAGTCTGGGCCGCTTCCGGCCAGGCGAGGGACTTGCCAGGTTGGATCACTGGGAGATTCAGTGCGAGGACAATAGTGCCCTCAAAGCCCTGGAGCAGGCAGCGCACGAGTTGAGGACTACGGCCACGCCTGTCGCATTTCCCACCGAAACTGTCTATGGCCTTGGAGCGGATGCTACTCGGAGTCCTTCGGTCAAGGGAATTTACTCTGCCAAGGGGCGACCCTCGGATAACCCCCTCATCTCACACGTCTGCGACTTGGAAATGCTGCGCGAGTATATCGGCCAGGTCGAAGGAGGCCAAGATCCTATACCAAGTCGATACAGGACCTTGATAGAGCGCTTCTGGCCAGGACCTTTGACCATCCTGCTACCAAACCCTCAGCCTACAAAGCTGACACCAGAGGTTACGGCAGGCCTCAAGACCTTTGGTGTGCGCATGCCCTCCTCACCCCTTGCCCTCTCCCTCATCAAGCTCGCCGGTGTCCCCCTTGCAGCACCGTCAGCCAACGCCTCCACCAAGCCATCGCCAACCACAGCGCAGCATGTCATGGATGATCTAAGGGGGAGAATCGAGCTGATCCTGGACGGAGGGCAGTGCGCTGTTGGCGTGGAAAGCACCGTGGTAGACGGACTATGTGATCCTCCCGTTGTCCTCCGCCCAGGCGGTATTGGTCTGGATGAGCTGCGAAGCTGCCCTGGCTGGGAGGGTGCAGTGATAGCATACAAGGACCAGAGCGAGGAGGGCAAGGCTGCGCCACGAGCTCCAGGGATGAAGTACAAGCATTACAGCCCCAAGGCCAGAGTGGTGCTCTACGAATCGAGTTGCGCCAAGGGTGCGACGGGAGTGGCCTCATCTGAGCTGGTGACCGCGAATGGAGCCGTCAACGGCCATGCCACCAACGGCGAGAAAAAGACTAGAAAAATCGGAGTCACTCGTACTCAACGGTGGAAGCAAGGAGCTGGCTTGAGATGCGCCAACCTTGAACGACAGAAAACAGTCAACGAAGATCAAGACTCGCCATTTGAAGTGATTGAGGGCGATCTATTGGATGAGAATGAAAAGCCCATTGGCAGAATTCTGGACATTGATCTTGGAAGGGATACTGAGGGGATCGCCCGGGGCCTCTTCTCAGCGCTTAGGGAGTTTGATCGACGAGGCGTAGACACCATCTTTGTGGACGGCATAGAGGATAGAATCGACATTGCTGCGGCGGTCATGAACCGCCTCCGCAAGGCGGCGTCAGAGATTAGAGCATGAATGATGACATCAATTAGAACACCAGCACCCTGTATAAATGATTTCCCCCTCCCTCCTTATCCCTTTATCGCCCAGACCGGTGGCATCAAGTCTTTTTTTCTCTTGTGGTTTGCATGCGGCGCTAGAATAACGACAAAATACCAATGAACTGACCAACCCTCTTTACAGACCCTGCCGGAGCCAGTCCGCCAGTTTCGACTTTCCTAGCTGCGCCAGGTTGTTGACGCCCTGCTCGCTGAGGTCGATGCGACCCACGGGGAGGTCCTGGGTGGGAGCTCTGCTCACGCGCTGGACGATGATGGTGGGGTCGGTCTCGAGGATGATGCCGTCGTCGACGATCTCGTCAATGGCGAGGGAAACGAGGTCGTAGTTCTCGACAATTGTCCGTTTGTCCACGGATTGCCTGCGATTTGCGCCGGTTAGTCTACTGCGACAGGGTGCGCTGGAGTGTATGGGAAAGGACCGACTTGAAGAGCAGGTGGAGAGAGTCCCTCAGGGCGAGGACGGTGTTGTACAGCAGAATCTCGTTCTCGTCGACGCTACCGACAACGTACATCATGACGTCCGACTCCATCTTGTACAGTACGATCCGGTTGTCGTAGAGGATGATATCGCCAGTCTGCTTGGCCGTCTTCTCAATGAGGCCCTTCTCAAAGGCCTTTTGCGACTTGACATCGGGGTAGGGGTTGGAGGAGGCGCTCGAAGGGCCTGTTCAAGATCGGTCGTCAGCGCCTAGGGATAGCTACACAGGCCAGCCGAAGCTCAGCTCAGGGGATCAATGTACCGTGGGGCGCTGAGTGCGGCGGCTGGAAGTACTTTGCGAATATCCGGGAGCCATCCTCGGTGCCCAGGATGAGGATGGCCTGGACGGAGAAAAGGGTCATTCCAGGAGACATGATTGCGGTTTGTGGTTGAGAAAAAGGCCGATGCTGGCTTGTACCTAGAATAGCTGGATGGAGGTCCCCCTCCAGATGCCAGCGATGCCACCTACATGCGATGGAGGGATGTCGGCCCAACGTTTAGCCGGGCCCGAGTTCGGCGCCGTGTGCATGGTCGGTTCTAATTGGAGCATCTCGCGTACCCATCTCGACCACTTTACGCGTCTGGAAAAGGGGACGCGTCCGTCACCCTGCCAATCCCCTCCCCCTCATATTCTCCATCAATTTGCCAAAATCAACAGCGGCTCCAAAGGACAAGGTTACCTCTTGGACGACCAGCCCGTCAACCATCACCCACAATGTCGTCACCACGGAGGACGCGCAATTCGCAGTCGGCGACCCCTCGCCGCTCTACACGCAACAACTCAGAAGTCAACGAGACCTCTCGCGCTGGCGGCAACAGACAGCCCGAGCAAGCCTCGAGTCCCCTCTTCTACCAGTCGTCGTCCCCGGGGCGCAGCGACCAGGATGGGCTCCCCGGCGATGTCTCGTCGCCATTGAGGCAGATGACCAACAGCCAGAGCACTCGTGCTCCCAGCGGTATTCCCAGCTCGCCGTTGCGCCAGATGACGGATACTCAGAGTGATATCGATCCTGAGAGAACACCTCGAGCCAACCCCACGACCCCCGCGTTCCCTGGAGGTAAGGTGGTTTACAATGGTTGGGAATTCAGATGTTAACTTGCGTAGGATCCTCACCTATTCGATACGACCCCAGCTCTAGTCCTGGTCGATCCCTGCGACACCAGTCTGAACTTCGAAGTGAGGGTAGTGGCCTCTTCCTCAGCTCTCAGATTGGTAGTCCTGCCCCTCACCGTCGAGGAGACATCAACTCGGATGCGGCCCGAACCCCCCGTGCAGCTCGCCGAGTCATTCTCGATGATGCTGGCCGCGTTGTGCGTGAGGGGCCTGTGGATGGATCCGATGCCGCTTCCTTTGCAAACCGAGATCCCAATACCTCCGAGGCTGATGTCCTCGGCGGACAAGGACAGAGTCTGATTTGGGGCACGACTGTCTCTATTGACGACACTTTTGCCCACTTTAAGGATTTTCTCCGCAACTTTACACAAAAATACCGAATGTACCGCGACGGTGTGTCTGACGAGGATGTCCGGGCGGCTCCTGATGCCGAGTCCAAGCCATATTGGGAGGCGCTTGAGAACATGCTGCTCTTGGGTACGACAAGACTCTATCTTGATATCTCGGACTTGAACCTCTACCCGCCCACCAGAAAGCTGTGGCATCAGATCCAGGCCTATCCCCAGGAAATTGTGCCTGTTATGGATCAGTCGGTTCATGACATGATGGTTGAGCTTGCGCGAGCCGAGACCATGAGGACTCGTCCCTCTCAGAGCAGCGCTGGTCATCAAGTAGCCACACCTGGCACGCAGAGCTCAGAACCCGTGTTCCCCAGTTCCGATCACCCTGAGGAGGCCCCGACGCCTCGAACCCAGCCCGACCAGAACCAGCCTTCGCTGGAGGACCAGGTGTCATCGTCTATCTATGTTGTTCGGCCGTTTGGCTTGGACAAGACGATCAACCTGAGAGATCTTAACCCAACTGGTGAGTCCTCCCCTATTACCCACTTGCTCTCACCTTAAACTCACATGTACTAGATATGGATCGCCTCATCTCGATCAAGGGCTTGGTCATCCGAACCACCCCTGTTATCCCTGACATGAAGGACGCCTTCTTCCGTTGCAACGTCTGCAACCACTCAGTCAACGTTGGCCTGGACCGCGGCAAGATTCGAGAACCCACCGAGTGCCCTCGTGAGATTTGCAAGTCCAAGAACTCGATGTTGATCGTCCACAACCGATGTTCATTTGAGGATAAGCAGGTTATCAAACTCCAGGAGACCCCTGACGCGGTACCTGCTGGTCAGACGCCTCACTCAGTCTCGGTCTGCGTCTATAACGAACTCGTCGACTTTTGCAAGGCCGGTGACCGTGTGCAACTGACAGGCATTTTCCGCGTCAGCCCCGTCCGCGTGAACCCCCGCCAACGAGCGCTCAAGAGCGTGCACAAGACATATGTGGATGTTCTTCACATCCAAAAGGTTGACAAGAAGCGCATGGGCGCTGACCCGTCAACTCTGGGCATCGCAGGCGAGGAGGAGGCCGAGCACGGAGAGAACGAGATGGAGGAAACCCGTACCATCAGCCCCGAGGATGAGGAGAAGATCCGCCAGACGGCACAGCGAGACGACATTTACGAGCTCCTTGCTCGGTCTCTTGCACCCTCGATCTACGAAATGGACGATATGAAGAAGGGTATCCTCCTGCAGCTCTTTGGCGGCACCAACAAGACGTTCCACAAGGGCGGCAGCCCCAAGTACCGAGGCGACATCAACGTTCTACTCTGCGGTGACCCTTCGACGGCCAAGTCGCAGATGCTCTCGTACGTCCACAAGATTGCTCCTCGCGGTGTCTACACTAGCGGCAAGGGATCTTCTGCTGTCGGTCTAACTGCCTACGTTACCCGCGACCCGGAGACGCGGCAGCTGGTCCTTGAGTCTGGAGCATTGGTCCTGTCGGATGGCGGTGTCTGCTGTATCGACGAGTTCGACAAGATGTCGGATGCTACGCGCTCTGTCCTTCACGAAGTCATGGAGCAGCAGACCGTCTCGGTTGCCAAGGCTGGTATCATTACTACGCTCAACGCGCGAACCAGTATCCTCGCCTCTGCCAACCCTATTGGCAGTCGCTACAACCCTGACCTCCCCGTGCCTCAGAATATCGATCTTCCTCCGACGCTCCTCTCACGTTTCGATCTGGTCTACCTCATTCTGGACCGCTTCGACGAGAAGAATGACCGTCGTCTCGCCAAGCATCTTCTCTCGCTCTACCTCGAGGATAAGCCTCACTCAGCTCCTTCCAATAACGACATTCTCCCTGTCGAGTTCCTCACCCTCTACATCTCGTACGCGCGTTCCAAGATTCAGCCGACCATTTCCCAGGAAGCCGCCCAGGAGCTGGTTGAATGCTATGTGGCCATGCGGTCTCTCGGCCAGGACGTCCGCGCCGCTGACAAGCGAATCACGGCCACAACCCGTCAGCTCGAGAGTATGATTCGTCTCTCCGAGGCCCACGCAAAGATGCGTCTTGCCGAGGTTGTCACTCGTGACGATGTGCGTGAGGCCAATCGCCTCATCCAGAGCGCTCTCAAGACTGCTGCCACGGATGCTCAGGGTCGTATCGACATGAGTCTTCTCACCGAGGGTACTAGCGCAGCTGACCGCAAGCGCCGTGAGGAGCTGCGTACTGCCCTCCTGCATCTCCTGGACGAGATGACGGCGGGAGGCAACTCGGTGCGATGGGGTGACGTTGGCCGCCGGCTGAGCGAGGGCGCCAGTGTCCCTGTCGAGCAGTCCGAGTTCAACGAGGTGATGAGGGCACTCGAGGCAGAGAACGCCATCATGATCAGCGGCGAGGGCGCGAGGAGAACGATCCGCAGAATTACGTCTGTTGCTTAAGAGTGATGTGATGAATAGCAGGCATGATGGATGTGTAAATGATATACCATGTAGACGACGCTTTGGGGGCTGGGCGGGATTGGATCTCCTGGCTGGGTCAGGCGTTGGGCATGGTTACGTACGATAGATAGTTGTCTTATCCTCATTTAATACCAATATCAAGTTAACAATCGTTACGGACAGTTTACACAATTCAGCACTGTTACTTTGAACCTCGCTTGACCTCGATGGCCGCCTCCAAGGCATCCCTCAAGGTGTCAATCAAGTCACCTTCATCTTCAAGACCAGCCGAGATTCGAACGCTCTCCTCCTTGACGCCCAGGCCACGCATGTACTCCCTCTCTTCGACCTTCTTCCCAAAGACAACCATGTTGTAGGCAAACATGATGGTGACGTGCCCGCCGAGGTGAGGGCTTGGATAGAAACCGCAGCGGTGGTAAAATGCCATGGCGCACTCGACATCGCTGAACTCGACCGTCAGGAGACATCCATAGCCCGGCTCCGGGAGCTCGGATGTCCCGCGGCGCATGACGGCGTCGTACTCGGTCTTGCTGGGTAGGAGGCCTGGGTACTGCACGTTGACGACGGGCGAATTAGGGGCTTCCTTTGCGTCGTGGAGGAACTTGGCCATGGCAAAGGCGTTGCGGTTGAGGATCTTTGTGCGCTCGAGAAAGTCGTGCGAGTTTGAGAGAAGCACATCTGCATCCGAGGTAAACAGCTCGTTGTGGTGCGATGCTTCAAACAAGGGCTTCAAGACGTCGTACTTGGGGGATAGAGGGTTGAGGACGATGGAGCCGCCCATGACGTTGGACTGGCCGCTGAAGGACTTTGTGAGGGACGTCAAGAGAAGGTCGGACTGGGGTAGGACGTCGACGTTGGCGAAGCCGCTGACTGTGTCGTCGACGATGAGGACGAAGCCATATTTCTCAGACTGGTCGAGAGTTATTCTTTCCAAGCTCTGTAATCGAAAAAAAGGGGGGACTCACCAGCTTCTTCAGACGGTACATGTCAGGGGTATCAAGAGTAGGATTGCCAGGGATTTCGACAAACACATAGCTCACAGGTCTCGCGGCTTTCTTTTCCTCTTCGAGCCACTCATCCATAGCAGAGAGACCTTCATCGTCAACCTTGCCAAAGTGCTTCCATCCGTGGGGGGATTCCTCGACGAGGTGGTGGTACGTGTTGTGAAAGATGATGCCCAGCACGACGATGGTGCCCGGACGATGCTCCATCAGGAGATTGCTCGAGTGGAAGATGGCAGCCATGCCTGTTGGGTACAGGAACACGTCGTCAGGCGTGCACTTGACCTTGTCTGCGTCTAGCGGAGCTCGCTGGAGGAGTTGGACGATCCTCTCTCGGATACCTTGATGCGCCGGACCCTCGGGTGTCCATGTTGGAGCCGGGAGAACATCACTCTCGATGGACACTTCCTTGATACTATCAAGCCCCTTCAGGAGATCCTCTGCTCCACGGATAGAGATGCCCAGCCCCGGGTTCTGCCACGTGAGCATCATGGTGGGCATGTGCTGTGGCTCGACAAAGATGGTGAACACCCGATGGCCCGCAATCTCGACGCACCTGAGAGATACATCCTCAGCCTTCATACGATGCTTGCCACGGCTCTCGAGAGTAATGTGCCGGACCGTATACGGCCACACAGCCGGGTTGAGGTAGACGAGAGCAGCTTTTCCCTCTTGGCCCACACACTTTGCAATCTCTTGACCAAGCTGTTGCGCATTAGTCAAATGGAGCAATGGCATATCGAATATGGTATCCTCACCAGTGCGGAAAAGTGCGTGGGTGCGAAGCGAGGGTATATGTGAACAACCCTCTTCAAGGGCCCATGATCGCCATCGCGAACGGCCTGGGCGACGTCCCAGCCGGGGAGGTTAGAGATGACGCTGTAGGGAGTCTGCGGAGGAGGAGCGTATCCAAACTCGGACTGGGTCTTGAGGATGACCATGGTTTTCTGATTGCTGATGTGAACTTTGGGGAGGGCAGTTCAACTGCAGAGACGTGAGGTGAAGCCCGTCTTTATAAGCCTGCCGTGTACAGAGACGCCATCGTGTCACCTGGACTACAGCCCACTCTGGATAGCAACCGGGCAGACGCCTTGGTGATGGCATCCTCGGATAGAACCAAGTCTCTACCCAAAAGGGCTGAATCAGCTGAAATAAGCCCGGCCACCAAAGCTTTGTTAGTACACCTCCTTCACCAAGAGGCCGTCAACGGCGAGGCAGTCTTTGGCGTTGACAGCTCAGCTCCCGCAACACTAGCAGCATCAACCTCGCCATGTCTGGTCTGACGCATGACACTGAGGCGCTCGTCAAGGGTCGGGGACCATGGAAGATGCCGTGTAGCTGGATAGTTTTGCAACTTTAACTCTCGCACTAGCCAATGATATTACCCCCAAACTAAACTCACCTCACCTCTACAGTAGCAACAAGTTCAAGCTTACCGCCTCCCAGCAGCCCCGAGGGCTGAGTCCATCTCTTTCGCCAATCAGCCCCGTCCGGAATGATGATATACAACTGTGAACCAAACAGAAGAAACCCTCCCTTTCCTTTACCAGATCTTCCTCTCCCTGCCTTCGAATGCAAAGTTCAGGGCTACTCCCACGAAGAGCGCCACGCAGAGCACACTCGGACCCCAGCGGTCGTAGTACTTGACAACCTTGCGCGTCCGTATCGCGTTGCTTCGGTACAGGTACGTAACCACAGAGTAGCAGAGACTCATGATGGCCAGGAGCGTAAAGATACCAGCCACCCAGAAGTGCGCTGGCGTAGGATGGCTGCCAAAATTGAGCAGCGTCACAGCAATAGTGCCAATATAGATGGAGTATTCAAGCTGCACACTCGCGTTAGCCATGTCAACATCATTACCAGAACAATCCAACTTACCCATCCCAAGAATGTCCTCTCGGCCGCAAAGTACACCTTGGGCTCGACGCGCACAGGCACGTAAATCTTCTTTCCGTGAGGCGCCTTGAACTTCTTGGTCTGAATCTGTGCCGACCCAAACAGCGCCTGCAATCTATCGCTACGGGGCACCTGCGTGCTTCGAGGTGCCGGAATGGCATACTTGAGGGCCGAGACCACCTGGTGGGCGGCAGCTCGACTCTTGGTCGAGATGAGGGTCGAGTAGTAATGCCATCCACCTATCCTCTTGGCCTGCTCCAGCTCGAAGCTCTCATCGTACTCGTCATCCGAGTCATAGATAGGATAGTCCTCGTTCTCGGTTGGCAAGTCCGCAATCTGACCCTCGACATCTGCGGGAAGGGGTCGGCGTCGGCTGCCGCCCTGGGCGCTCGACTCTCCGTTGGTGGGATTGCGGCTCGAAGGTACCAATTCTTCGTCGTCAGAGTCCAAATCATCCTCGTCATCCGAGGTAGTCGTGGTTCCCGACATGCCGGGTCGCCGGATACCAAAGTCGTGACTGACGGGCTTGCGAATGTCCACATCCATCTGAGGCATCCAGAAAGGCAAGAGGTTGATCCTGTCAGGGAACAAGCACGCCGTGCCATGGATGAACTTGGAGAACTTGGGAACAGCCTCCACCAGGTGAGAAGAGATCAGCTGGCGAACCCACTCAGGTGGCTCCTGTCCAGCCTGAGTCTGAAGCTTGACCTCCAGAACGGCATAAGGGAATCGCACAATATCCTCAGGGGGCAGCTGTGAGAAGGGATAATCAATCCCGATATCCATGCGACGCCAGTTATCTCCAGACCGAGTGCGCCCATCCAGGTTATCCTCTCGGACCATGGTGAGCTCCGTGTCGAGTGAGATTCGCACTCGAGCATCGGCGGGGAGCTGGAAGGCTGTGCGGTTGTAGAAGGATCGGCAAACGGGCTTATAACCCTTCTTGAGCACAGAGTACTGGATCTCCGAAGCCAGTCGCTCATCCTCAGCAATAGCCTTTTCAGACTTCTTGCCTTCCTTGCGCGCCTTCTCGAAGATGGCAGCAGGAAGCAACTCTCCCCTCATGTACGCGTTGATGTTCTTCTCCTTGGTGGCGAATCGTGCCTTGACCGACTTCTCGCCAGTCCAGTCCTCACGATGCGTCTTGCGCTCCACAAAGATGGTCTCGCTCTTCATTCCTCCGTACCATCTCAGACGAATTGCCTCGGCACCCTCAGTCTTCTTCAATCGGCCCTCATACAGTTCCCATGTCTCGGGGTTGTCGTAGTAGATCGAGGTAATGGCCGAGTCCTCGGGGTCAAAGTCCTTGTTGGCGTTGAAGACAAGAACGGGCAAGTGCTTGAGGATGATGAGCTTCAGCTCCGTCACATTGTCGGGGTGAACCCAGTATTTGGTCGTCTGTCGGATAAAGTTGGCCTGGCCACCACCAGCGGCGCTGTCGCCTTTGACAGGGTTGCCTCGCGTTCGAACCAGATCGTAGAGCTTCGACAGCTTAATGACCGACGCATCGTAGTTTTCCTTGTAGAAAGGCTTTGCCTTGAGTCGGGTATCGAAGACGGGGCGCAGGTGCCATCCAGTCAATTTCTGTAACCATTAGAAGAGCTCGATTGACACGGTTAGCATAGGCAGCTTACGTCGTGCTTCTTGATAATCTTGTAGAATCCCGTGTAGTTGAGCTGGACAAACTTGGCGAGGTCGTGGACGTCTGCGATGATGTCGCTGAGATCCTCCTCGAGAAGCATAAACTCCTCCTCGCTGGGGCCGTTCTCGTCGAGGCCGCGCTCGTTCAGGCGATTGACCACCTCCTTGACCTCGCGCTCGCTGACAGCGATACGGCGCGAGATCTCCATAGCCTTGACCTGCTGCTTGGTATGGACTTTTTCGAGCTCCGCCTCGAGCTTGCCGACGAATCGCGTCTCGTCATCCTCAGTCCACTCAGGTCCCTTGGACCCAGCCTTGATAGGGCCGGTAGGATGCTTGAGCTCGTCCTTCAGTCCATCGTAGTCGATGTAGTACCACTGATACTCGTGGATGACGCTGGAGCGGAGCTGCTCGCCGAACTTCATGACGACGACGCCGGGCCGGACCGTGGGGGTGCGTTTGCCCGAGCGGGTGCTTGTCCAAGTCTTGGAACGGGTTTTAAGGTCCTGGACGATCAGCATGAGCGCATTGAACGAGGTTGGAGTCGACACCCAGCAGATGGATGTGATGTGACGGATAGCGGACGCGAGGGGTGGTGAATCAAGGCCTAGAAGCTCATGAAGAAGGAAGTAGACGCAACCAGACCATACGAATCAATCGATGGATTGCCGGTGCTGGCGCTGATGCTGGTGATGATGGTATCCAGGTCTTCGTGTGCTTACCTGTGTGGTAGGAGAAGAAGAGAGGGAAAAAAAAGGCCACCAGAGACAGCGCGCGAGGTTGGTGGAGTGTGCGTTGCGAGCGAGCGGGAGGAGGCGCAAACTGGGCAGATGAGACGGCAGGTACGGCACGTCTCGTACTGTTGTACTCCGTACTTCTCGCCTAGTCAAAGTCGGGTTTCCCTTGAGTCGCTTGTTGATATGTCGCTCCAAGGAGAGGCCGTTCGCCCAAGCAGAGACGCGGCAGGTCGTGCAGAGGGTGGAGCTTGTCCACTAGCGCTCTTCTGCTCAAGCTGCTCGTCCTTTACCCTTGGTTCGGCGAGACAAGCTCGAGATGCCTCGTGTGGGATTGACCAATCGCGTAGC
Organism: Fusarium neocosmosporiellum; assembly: GCA_006518225.1. Classification (NCBI taxonomy): domain Eukaryota; kingdom Fungi; phylum Ascomycota; class Sordariomycetes; order Hypocreales; family Nectriaceae; genus Fusarium; species Fusarium neocosmosporiellum. The sequence continues at coordinate 31,034 of SSHR01001680.1, forward strand.
TCATTTGCGGAACGTGCACGTCACTGCAAGGAACCCAATGGGCAGAGTTCCAGCACTAAAATACCTAAAAGAGCCTGCCAGTCGTGCTAGGGAACCTGAGGTCCATTGGATTTTTAGTGGCCGTTCCCCGTTCTCCCTTGAAACTGACCTGAGGAGAGACCTCGCTCCAGCGGCGCGCCAGTCTCTTCATTAGCCCAGCCTCGCTTCCAAGGAATGGGCTCGACCATCCAGGGTGCGTGCCTGTTGGTTCTGCTACCGCTACTGCGCTAGCAAAGCAAATGCAGATGCAAGCAATTGGAAAGTGATGCAACCACGGCAAGCCAGACCCTGTCGGCATCCTATCCGGCCACCGAGTTGCTGCAGTGGAACCGGCCCCCCGACGGGTCCCCGGGCAGGCTTCGGAGCGGGGCTCAGTGGATGCCTCTCGGTAGAGAATTCGATATTTCCTTTGTAATTTTTTTTTTCGTCGTCCTCCATTCGGACTCGGTAGACCCGCGATTTGACTCTCCCCTTGGTAGGTACCGCTCCGATTGCCCTTGTCATCTCGTTCACCCTTGTCTGATTTACTGTTGGTGGTAGCATTGATACCCGTCCTCGAGCGGCCGATACCCGAGATCGAGTTCGTGTGCCCCTCTTACAACCCCGCGACACATTTTGTGTGTGTGCGCCCCTCCACAGCCCATCATGACAGCACCGGCAACAAAGATCGATGACTCCATGCCTGCGCGCATCTCCTCGGATTGCCCAGATGAGATCCGAGAAGTCCTATATCATGCGTGGGGTCATGACCGGAGCGGTCTGAAGGCTCTCCTGCGAACCACCGGCAAAGCCAACGCTCAGGATATCAAGACAGGCGAGACGCCTCTCCATGCAGCTATCCGCGCCTGCGGGCCAGCCTCTCCTGAGGATGACAGCGCTGGTCAAGAGGAGGACGGTTGTGTCGAGGAGGCTAAGGAGATTGTCCAGGACTTGTTCCTCAACGGCGCCATCTGGAACGATGTCGACAGCAACAACGAGACCCCCGGCTGCGTCGCCCTCCGGCTCGGCCGCAAGACCCTCTACAATCTGTGCGTCGAGGCTGGAGTGCGCGCAGAGCTGCTCTTTGCCTTGATGGGCGACTATGAGCAGCTGTCCTCTGGCTCAGAAGACGGCGACGAGATGCACACAGAGCAAAACGAAGACGAAGTTCCCCAGCTCGTATCCACCGAAGAAGTCGTCGCCGCACCCGAAGAGGCCAAATTCGTACCCCCCGATGCAAAAGAGAAGCCCGTCACGAGCGAAGAATACCTCAGCTCCAAGCTGACATATGACGACGCCAAGCTCGTCGACTCAGACCTGAACGGTGTTATGATGGCCTGGGAGACGGACATCATGCGCCGCTCCGTCGCCGCCCTGGTCCCCAACTCGGCCCCCGGCAAGCGCATCCTCAACATCGGCTTCGGCATGGGCATCATCGACGGCATGTTTGCCGACCTCAAGCCCTCCCGCCACCACATCATCGAGGCCCACCCCTCCGTCCTCGAGCACCTCACCCAGCCGGACTCCAAGTTCGGCCCCGAGTGGGAGAAGAGCGGGCCCGAAGAGGGCGCCTTCAAGGTGCACAAGGGCAAGTGGCAGGACGTGGTGCCCAAGCTGCTCGAGGACGGTGAGGTCTACGATGCCATCTACTTTGACACTTTTGGCGAGGACTACTCGCAGCTACGTCACTTCTTCACCGAGTGCATCATTGGCATCATGGACCAGGAGGGCCGCTTCAGCTTCTTCAACGGACTCGGCGCCGACAGAAAGATATGCTACGACGTCTACACCAAGGTGGTCGAGATGCAGTGCGCCGATGCTGGCCTTGACGTCGACTGGGAGGAGAGCGACGTCGACATGGCTGGCCTAGACCAGGCTGGCAAGGGAGAATGGGAGGGCGTGCGGCGACGGTACTGGACCCTCGACAGTGAGACACCCAACCACTTGTTTCTCCGAGTCATGCTGACATTATTTCCCAGAATACCGGTTGCCCCTCTGTACATTCATGGGCTAGATGCTCAAGTGCAACAGGATGAGGAAGGGTTCGTCTATGACACGCTGTTTGGTAGTCCTCAAGCAACCCCCTTGTCTCTATTCGTGCTTCCATTCATGTACACGTCTATCTCCGTTTTTCCCGTCCCTTTAATCATTGATACCCACCCGCGCCTTTGATTTATCGGTCTCACGCTCTCATTTGAAGTTCTCGGGGTGGAGGATACCCGCCAGGTTGCCCTCGTTGATTCGCTTGAGGGTCAGGGCAGCGATCAGGGCGGCGCCGACACCGCTACCATCTTCGGCGGCAAGGATCTCGACGGGGTCCTCAGCCCTCTTGTTCTTCTTCTTGGGCCAGTCGAGGATCTCCCGCAGAGCCTGGGCTCCTCGCTCCTTGAAGAAGGGGTACTTATTGAAGACCGAGCCATCGGCACCGACGTGGCATGTCTCGTAGTTCTTCTTCTTGCAGACAGCAGCAACACCGCAAGCCGAGAGACGAGCAGCTCGTGTGCCAATAAGCTCGGCAGTCTTTCGGATAAGCTCCAGCTCAGGGCGTGTGCAGGCCAGGTTGAGCTTGGATGAGAACAGGTCGTATGTCTCCTGCAAGTTCTCGAAGGGATCCCTAGAAGCGCAATGTTAGCTAGGTCATGGTGTCAGAAGCAGGCAACATACTCCTCAATGAAGGACAGGAAGGAAGCATCCAAGCTGTAGGGCTTGCGGAGCAAGGAAATGTCCTGGCCCTCAAAGATGTGCACATCCTTGTTGTCGTGAAGGTCAACCATGACAAGTCGGAAAATTTCGCCCAGGTAGAGACCGGCAATCATCTTCTCGAAGGCCTGCTGGCCAGGGCGAGGAGACTCCTTGTCGATGATCACATCGTAGACAGTTCGAGGGAGAACCTTGTACTCGTTGTCAAAAGCTCCCCACTCGCAGTTGATGGCCATGGGCAGGTCAGGGGGGAGGTTCAGGTGAGCAAGCTTAGGAATAGAGCCACAGTCTTCAAAGTAAGCTGCGTTGCAGCCAGTGCCGAAGATGCAGCCAATCTTCATGTCCTCATCGGTATAGGCCGAAGCAATCAATGTACCAGTAGTATCATTGATCAAAGCTGCCAGCTTGATGGGCACACCCTGTGAAAACTTGTTAGCGATGTATCTTGCGCCTAGCGCCAGCTTCAACTTACCCGTCGGGTCAACGCTTCCTCAAACATGGGAACAACGTTCTCACCCTCGACACCCTCAATGTCGAAGCCCTTGGTCCATCGCTGAAGAATACCCTCATCGATGTAGTTCTGAGTGGCGGGGTAGGAGAAGGTGAAACCCAGGGGAAGCTTCTCAATCTTGGTGCAGTCGCCATGGTGTGTTTCGAGGAACTGGAAGAGGCAGTCGGCGATGTAGTCCCAGAGCTCCTCCGAGGTAGCAGACTTGAGCTCCTCAGGCATGCGATACTTGGATTGGATGATGTCGAATTCCGACTTCTCCTCGGTGAGTGTGATTTGACAGACTCGCAGGTTGGTGCCGCCCATGTCCAAGGCCAGATAGGTACCAGTCTCGTAGCCATCGGGGAAAGACATGACCCAGGTAGGGTTCATAGGCTAGAAGCTGGTCAGAAGCGTGCTTGATATGCCATGATATATAAAAACTCACGATGCTGCCACCCTCAACACTGAGACCTATGAATGCAGGTTAGCCAAGTCAGGTCACGATGCCACAGATTTCTTAGATTTACCCTTGGCAAGCTCAGACACGAAGTGGTCGGTGATCTCCTTGAGCTTGGCAGTGTCGACAGTGAAGAGCTTCTCCAGCTTGTAAATCTCATCGGCCAAGTCCTTGGGGACATCGGCCATGGATCCTATCATTGTGTCGTCAGCGCTGAAGTGCGGCATTGTTGCGTTTGTTTTATGAAGCGAAGGAAATCGGAGAAAGTTGTGCAGTGGAAGTTGTTGGAGGAAGGAGCAAACGGGCATTTAGTCTCGTCAGCTGTCAACACTACCAGCAGTGCAGTCGCCGCAATTATCTTGATATGGCACTGGCACTGGCACTTCAGTGTAACAACCGCTAGCTGACCCAACGGAGATCAATAGCCTCAGCCCTTAGCGATCGTCTCGTCTCAACATTCCTGTTTCCACCTTGAAATCACGGTGACACGGATGGTGGCGGTGGAAGTGAAGGTATCGATCGATCGCCCACGCCGACGAGATGAAACGAAACCTCGAGGGACGGATGAGACAAATATTCAACCAGATCTCGTCCAACGACGCACCGCATTCTCGCAAAATCTCTCAAGGAAAAGACGGCTTCGCCTTTTACACGGACGCTCCGCTCCAAGGCCGGGCTGGGCGGCCGAGTCAACAGCGTCATCACCACGTATTTCGGCCATGGCTCGTCAGCCCCACCAAGCCATTGTCAACGGGCAAAAGCTAACTGAGCCAGGACGGCGTCCATGTCCAAGCGATGGACGGCACACCGAGTCCGTTCCCGGTAAAACATGCGGCACATCACAAGAGACCGAGCAGCTTGATCAAGAGAGCATACGTACCCTTTCGGGAGGGAGGACGACGAGGTCCGAGGCCAACCATTTTGTCGATAAAGGTTTGGCGGGGTTGGCGGGGTAGTTCTGGTTGAGGCTGACAAGAAGATGACAAGACGCGCGGAGCTAATCAAGGACACACAGTCGAGAGAAGAGCAATTGACGAGTCCAAACCAAAATAAGGAATAAGGGGGACACGGGGGTTTTAAAGGAGTCGGGGTGGATGGTGAGCGAGGTGGAGCAGGTCGAGGTGAGTCGAGGTGAAGACGCCAGCCAGCTAGGTCGCAGCCGTTGAGCGGGAGATGCAGCAAGGTTGACCTCAAGGAGTTGGCCTCGAGCAACCTGGAGCTGGAGGGGAGGTCCCGTCAGGAATCCATCCGCCAAATGTACTTCTACATGTCGACGGCTCTGGGGATGTATCCGGCGCCTCGCTTTGGCCGCCCAGCAGTACGTGCCGGGCCAATTGCGTCCCCGGATGAGACCCAACTCGCCCATCTCCGGGCCCCCCTCGGCGGCCGCTGTTTCTGTTGTCAATCCATTGCAGTGGTCTCAGCTACGTAATGTCTTTATCTGACCGCTTGCACTGGTTGCACGAGGTCTGGCCCCAGAATAGGAAACAAAAATAAACTACTAAAAAGGAAGTAAAAGAGAAACCGCTGCCTGGCCAAACATAGTTCTAGGTTCGATAAGCTAGCTCCTGAGGAGGCGGCGGTGGCTTCCCGGCGCCCGACGAGGGCGTGGGTGATCCAGTCTGGTCCAGTCTTGATCGTCTCCAGATCCCACGCCCTAGGCGAGGTAGTGTTGAGCTCTTGTCGGCCCTTTGTTGGAGGGGGCGACAGCTAGTAGCGATAGTCGACTCAACAAGGCGGGGGAATGCGCAGTATTTGCCAAGATGCTTCCCACGTCTCAAGAGGGGGGCCTCACTGATTCACCCGGAGGAAAAAAACACCCGTACACCGACAATGCGGATGGCTTCGTCTTCTTCTTCCTCGTGCGCATATGCACCAGGGTCGGGGGACTTGGGGGTTGGCCGTCCAGCAGGTTGGTGACATGATGTCAGGGCCCAGCAAGCCACATGTGACCTAAAACCCCTTGGTGTTCGTGGGGGGAAGGGCCAGTACCTGGCTTCTCTGCCGGCCGGGTACCTTGAGCTCTTGCTCATGAGCTTTTCCAGGTTTGCCGGATGGGTGATCTGATCTGGCGTTTTGCCTATAAGAGCTATAGTTGCCGTCCCGGACTCGGCACTACTATCTGCCGAGCTCCCAAGCTTCAGGTGTCCTCTGATTGGCCAGCTAGCTTACCCTGCAGCTCCCGCTGACGCGCGCCAAATGGGCAACGTATGCTTTTTGGGAGCTGTCTCAGGAGGACTCGCGAAATCGAGGTATCTTGAGAGTTGCGAGCTTGCAACAACCAACCTCGACCACGATTTTCCCCGGCACCCGGCCTCCAATTTCCATCTCGAACAGCTTTGGATCTGTTCGATCAATGAGTGATCCCCCTTTCTAAAGCTGTCATCATGAAGCCGTCCGCGATTGCTACGGCGCTCCTGAGCTTCGTCTCTACTGCCCTCGCGAGCGCAACCACCGAGACCTCCAAGGTTATCCTCCCCGCCGACTTTAAGCCTCCCCAGGTCTTCAAGAACGCCAACCTGGTGCATGTCATCTCGCTAGAGAAGAACTATGTCAAGGAGCAGATCAACGTCCTCGTCGAGAACGTCGCATCCGAGCCCCAGACCGACTACTATGTGCCATTCACTGCCGACCAGCTGTCCCGTGTAGGTGGCTTCGAGGTCAAGGATCGCAAGGACGCAAGCGCTGGACCGTTTGTGGCCGAGGTTGTCGAATATGATGCCCTCAGGTATTTATTTGTGGCTGACCCTGACATGTGCCACCATGATGCTGATCCCATCGTTCCAGTGATGTCCAGTACTACCGCATCCAATTGCCCACTCCTCTCAAGCCCGGTGCTCAGCAGACCCTCGGCATCACTTTTTACTACCTGAAGGCTTATGCTCCTCTCCCTGCCTCTGTTCCCCAGGACGAGAACCAGTTCCTCACCTACGACTTTTCCGTCTACGCCCCGTCGTCCTATCCCACGCTCAAGCAGAAGACCGAGGTCAAGGCTGTTTCGTCCTCCATCCCCGATTATACAAAGCTCCCTGGGAGCGGCAATGTCAAGGAGTTCCCCACCAAGCAGGGTAACAAGTTGACATACGGCCCCTTTGATGAGAAGCCTGCGGGCGCCGTCTCCCCAGCTCAGGTTCGATTCGAGTTCACCAAGCCCGTCACCCACATTGCCGAGCTCAACCGTGACATCGAGGTCAGCCACTGGGGCGGCAACATTGCGTTTGAGGAGAAGTACGATCTGTACCACCGAGGTGCCAACCTCTCGACCCTCTTCAACCGAGTCAAGTGGGCGCAGGCGCAGTTCTACAACCCCCCAACCCATGCTCTCAAGGAGCTTCGAGTTCCCCTCCAGATTGGAAGCGTCGATGCCTACTTCGTCGACGTCATTGGCAACGTCTCGACCTCTCGCTTCCGTAGCAACAAGCGGGAGTCTCTGCTTGAGCTGAAGCCCCGATACCCCCTGTTTGGTGGTTGGAAGTACCCCTTCACCATTGGATGGAACTCTGATGCCGCCAACTTTTTGCGCCGAACTGCCACTGGAGGCTACGTTCTCAAGGTTCCCTTCTTGGAGGGCCCTAAGCAGGCCGAGGGTGTCGAGTATGAGAACATTAACATCAAGGTCCTTCTCCCCGAGGGCGCCGAGTAAGTCTAAAAAATGCAATACAGTATCGACACGTCTAACAATGAGGCAGGAATGTCAAGTTCTACACCAACGTTCCCGAGTCGGCCATTACCTCGACCTCGATCGATCTCACCCGAACCTACCTTGACACCATTGGCCGAACGACCGTGACCATCAAGGCGAGAAACCTTGTGGATGAGTTCCGAGACCGACAGCTCATCATCTCGTATGATGCGCCCCTTGTGGGCGCTCTGCGAAAGCCCGCTGTCATCTTTGTCAGCGTGCTGGCAGTTTACATCACGACCTGGGCGCTTGGCAAGGTGCAGACGGGATTCAAGCCCAGGAAATAAGATATATAGAAGGAGGGAAACTTGGTCTTATTTGAGCGCTCTTCACACTTGCATGAACAGCGGGGGCTGCTCCTGGGCAGCGATGTAAAAAATGTAACATAGAAAGGGATTATAGTTTTCTATTGAAATGGATTTCAGCCGTGAATGGGTCTGGTGTGCCAGGCGCATGTCATCTGACAGCTGCCACAAATTTGTCAATTGTGTGACGGCCCTCAACACAATGGTGTTGGTGTCAGGGCTGACAAACCATTGTATAGCTGAGAAGAGGACTGTAGAGAACAGGGATACCGTATTCCCTCACAACATTCGGCAAAGCCGGTGGGTCACTGATTCTCGCTTCACTGCAAGCTTTAGCCTCAAGAGGTTAGTAAAAGAGGGAGGTGGCTTTCGGGAGCATTAAGTAAGCAGTCCTGAGTGGCCGGGGAATAATGCCAGAACGTTAACTAAGTAGAAAAGGGCTAAAGCATGCAGCTTAGCGATAATCACTGACCCACCGGTTTTGCCGAATGTTGTGAGGGAA